>JAZGTK010013227.1:0-14445 GCA_036877625.1 Ambastaia sidthimunki | reverse complement strand
CCTCAAATAATCATCAAATGATGGAGTATTATAATATCAGGGGAAATGTCCAGACATACACTGTAGTCAAGCACACTTTAAGAAACAGATTTAGGTGTCGACACACACATATGTTTATGCTTAAACGTTCACACATGCAGGCAGAAATAAGAAGGTTTTTTGTGCTATCTGTGTACATATGTGGCACTTTTGAAATCATCCCCCTATCAGATTGATTTGCAAAGCCCCTTGATGTGGCCACACCCCCCTCCGTGACCTGAGATCTGATTGGCTCAGCAGTTGCAGTGCCTGCAGGTGAGGGGCTGATGCCAGGGGGTTGGGTGGCATGGTGTGGCAGGCAGTGGGTAGTCTCCTGTGCCAGACACTGGCTCTCTGCCCTCTGAGCAGATCTCTAGAGAACTACACACACACTCATCTCGCTCTGTCAGTAATCTTTACTCACCTCTAGGGCTGTAATACAGCTGGCAGAAGTGTGAGCTAAGAGCGTGTGTGTGTGTTTGCAGACAACCTTTAAAATCTAGATAACTTGTGGTCATTTATGTGGGATATCAATACAGTAACCCTGTTTACATTTGCAAAACACTTTCTGTGCCTCAGAACATATTCGTTATTTTGTTAAATGTTAATGTTTGTAATCATTCATTAAAATGAAATGACTAGCTACATCTCAAAACAACTTTGCTTTTTGGATGACATCACCTAGACCCTGTGGGCTGTGTTAACCAATAATAAAATAACTGCTTCATGTTCACCAACAACCTTCTTTTGTTTCCCATTTAAAAAAAGTCTTTAATTTTTAAAGGGTGGAACAATTTTGACCAAAATGTCTATTTTGTTTCCTCTCTCTCTCTCTCTCTCTCTCTCTCTCTCTCTCTCTCACACACACACACACACACACACACACACACACACGCACACACACACACTGTGATGAGGGTATTTAGTCTGTGCAGCTAATTTAACAGAACATTATGGAATCTCATCAGAATAGCTGCGCTTTATCTAATGAAAACGTTTGGAAAATCTCTCGGACCATATAAAGTCTTTAGGATTATCCAACATCTATACAAATAAAGCCGTTCATCGCATTAAAGCAAGACACTGCTATAAACAGATTCTAATACCAATGTAGTTTTCAAGGGGACAAAAACTGTTCAGCATTTGATTGCATTTTCGTCCTTTTTCTCCCTGCGGTTCTAATTTAGGCATCCTCAACAGTTCCTAAATGATTACCCAGCAATACGATTTTAACATTCCTGCTTCCTTTTATTACATTTAGAGATGGAATATTTTTCTAATGTCTCAAACCAAACACACAAGCTCTGCTCTCTTCAACAGTCAATCACTTTTAGCAGAAAAAATGGAGATTCCGTACGGACGTCTTTCTCTCTTTACTCGCTCACACGGCAGTTTGTTGGAACGCTGCGAGCGCAGCTTTACCATGGCAACCCCTCTCTCATCAAAAAACCTCCAATCGGCCTAAAATCAGCATGCAAAATGCCACTCAACCCTGTAGCCTTTATTAAAGTTTGCAGGGACTCAATTTAGAGATAGCGATCGTTTTCCTATTAAAAGCACAGTGTAAGATAGTTTTTCCCCTCTTCTCCTTCTCTGTGTAAAGCAGAGGGAGGGGGAGAGCTAGAGAGAGAGAGGGCTAATCAGCATAGGCTGATGTGATTTCGCTGTCACAAATCCCGCCTGGGGCTCACACAGCCCCGCCGAGCTAGTGGAACCGCGGCGGGCTTAGCGGTCGCCGCGGCGACTTAGCTCCTCAGTAGAACGCCCCCCCTCCACATCCACACCCCAAACCCCTCGCCGCTGATGGGGCGCGGGCTGATAAGACAGAGTGATTCTGATTGGCTGCCTTCCTCATCTCCCGGTCTGGGAGTCTTTCTGCGTGTGTATGTGTGTCTGTGTGACCTGTAGCTGGTACACGGGGAGCTCTGGGGGATGTTTCTATGTGATTCTATGTCATTTGTAGATGGATGGAGAAATAGAGAACTGATGATGAAATTTAGGCCACATTCCTGGAGTGACCCTGACGGAGATAGATTTCCTCTTTTAATCCACCTCAGTCTTTCCTGTTTCCCAATTTTCACCAGACTGTGAATGTGAAACAGAGGTCTGTCTGCTTCTGATAATCATTCTTTACACTCAACATTTGTAAAAGAAATCTGAGACATTTCTGTGTCTAATATCATATTTAAAGAGGGAATATTGTAGGTTGTGATTATACTTATTAGTAACTGAATGGATTGTTATCACTGTGATAGATTATTTGAGGGGCGTGGTTAAAATATACGAGTACCTGATGATGTCAGCTAATCAGAAAACTTGTTTTAGAGGCGTTTTTTTTAAATAACGTGCACAGATATATTGTACTCCATAAGAAAAGTAAATTAAAGTTCAAATGAATTTGAAAGTTGAGAAGTTAAAATGAAAGTTATCATTCCCCTTAGGGCCATAGTGACAGTTTAATAATTGTCACTTTATAAAGATTAATGCACTGATCTGACCTCTGAATGTTATGAATGATATGTTTTGCTGTATATATGTATCTAAATGCACACAGTCTTGCATCCATGTTGATTTGTGCATCAGCTCCACTCACACAATCACACATCACTTGAGTTGTCCATTGTTTTTGGCTGCTTTTCAAAAGGTCAGAGACAAAAGGAATCTAAATGTAGATTGTTTTATCTGAGCATTGCATTACAACACTGTATAACACTGTAGCTGGAGTTGTTAAGATCTATATTTGGTGTGTGTGTGTTCAGAAAATCCCCACAGATCTATTGTGGGAAACTGTATTCACGTCTACACAAACAGCATGAAATCACTGTCTAAATATGTGTGGAAACCAAGGATTCAGTATCACTGCATTGACTGTGTGTGTCTGTCCATAGTGTTCTTGTTAATAGAAAAGGTTGTAGCCAATCTGCTTAGTGTAACAGTAATTGAATTTGATTCTAATGGCATGTGGCATGTGTGCAGTGAAACATGACACACACGCAGAAGGTCTTTAAAACCAATAAAAGTCTATTAGTGTAACTGCACTTAACACACACACACAGGCCTATACATACAGTACAAATCTATTCAGTATTGCAGTTGAGGACACACGCTGTGTGATTTTGGATACATGCACCTAAAATAAGACAATAGTGAGTGAGTTGTACTTCTGATAAACATATAAAGAATCTTAATGAGAGAGAACAGAGCTCTGATCCACACAACCAACACTGACAAACCTCATTTAATAATAATATAACATGCTCAGATTCACTCTTAAATACAGACAACATAACAGATTGTGATACACAAATTATGTCAATAGCTGTTTATTTGACAGAAATAATCGTGCATATATTTTTTATTTACTTAAAATAGCCTTATGTTTATATTAAAGCACAATACTAAAGTACATCCCAAACCCAATTTATGAACAATAGTAATTTTGGCCTGTGTGTGTGTGTTTGGTGGCCAAGAAAGATTATTCCTTTATGACAGGCCTTGTATTTGGAACCATTCTATTGATCTTTTGGCACCATTAGTGTAAATGACCAATCAGAAGCTTCCTAAACCAAAGACCTGTCACGCTCTGATGATGTCATAAAACTCTTAACCGATCCTTATCAGGGTTTACTTGAGCCACTGCAATCTGTGTGTGTGTGTGTGTGTGTGTGTGTGTGTGAGAAGCAGAGATACTGTCATAGCTGATATACAGCATTAGCACAGATACAAAGAATAAGTCATAGCAAACTCCTCCCAGAAACAAGACGATTAAAACATCTTATCCCAGTTCTTCCACAATCAAGGAAATAGGCAGATATGAGAAGTGTGTGTGTAGCTCTACCATTGTGATTTTATTTGTGTATTTGTGCGTGTTTCAAGCACATCCTTGCAATCTCGTCTTATCTGCACATTTTGCCTGCTTATCGTTGTGTGTATTTGGACGTGAACCCCTAATACACTTCTCTAATGCAAATAACTTCCTAGTTTTTCAGCCTTTAACACACAATTCTGTTCAATACAAAAGACAAATGATGCGCGCAGAGTTTAACAACGTTTATCTAAATTGTTTGTCTATATATATTTATGTGTGAATTGGTAAAGTTTGTGTTCTGCATAAACGCAACAAAAGGTGCAGTTTAAAAGTGTTTGGGACATGTTTGTGCATACATTTCAAGTTCCGCAAAGACATAATGGCACATTTTACACTTAAAACAGCCTTTTGTTTGACTGATGCACATGAAATCTGCTGGGTGTCATTGTTTGTGTGTTTGTGTGCATGTGTATATGGTATGATTACCAAACACCTGTTTAGAATGCAGAGGAGTGACTGTATGTTTGCTGGTGTTCATAGCCACGTTTATTTCACCGTGAAAACTCTCACTAAAAATGCACTTCTCAAATGCACAAACTTCCTATTTTTTCAGACTTCAGTTTTACTCAAAACAAAGGACAAAATGATGCGTGCATAGTTTTTTTTCCAAATTCATTGTCTCTCTTTATGTGCATTTTACAATAATACACATAATTCACTTCCATAATGCATATAATTTTCATTTTTTTTAGATGTAAACAATATGTCCATTTACTTACGTCTATATTTGTGTAAATGTCAGTTTCCTTATAGACACGCTGGAACCATTTGAAATGGCCAGATGAAAGGATCAATGTTTACGTACAATATGCCATTTATAGTTATTGTGCATGGATGAGGTCTATCAAATATTCACACTTTGTCTTACAATTTTGACAAACTATTTTTTAACAATGTTTTTCTATTTACGTCTATAATCATCAGTAATTTGTGCCTGTTTATCGATGTGCATTTGCGTACGTTTCCTAACGCACCTCAATCTACATCTAAAGCACCTTTTGTTTGTGGCCGCATGGCCACGTGAAATCTGCAGGGTGTCGTTGTTTGCGCATTTGCGTGCACGTGTGTATGATATGTTTACCAAATACCTGTTTATAATGCGGAGGAGCTGCGGCGTGTTGGCTGGTCTCGGCGGTAAATGGCGGGTATTATTCGTCAGTCTGGCAGCGTCTGGAGGCTGCTTCACGCAGATACAAGGAGGCAACTGATAAGAAGAGCATCAGAAGGCTAGTTAATTGCCTCCAGTCTGCGGGAGCAGAGGGAATATTTAAAATCTATCGGATTAAAGGCAGATTAAACAGAACCCAGGCACAGAACCCAATGGCGCTGAAAGATTGCAATCAGCAAGGGTAATGGTGGAGAAGAAGGAGAGAGAGAGAAAAAAGAATGGGGGGAAAAGAGAGAGAGAGGCAGATAGGAAATTCAGATCCGCGGCTAATGCCCAGGGTTCCATCTTGTAAGCACGATTCATCTATGTGTAAATCGTTTTCTCTCTCTCTCTTTGGCTCAGTCTCTCTCTCTCGTCTTTTTTTCTCAGGCCTGCATTGCTATGGTAGCCGCTCGTTCGCTCGTGCTTGGCTTATCGGTCGATCGCTGAATTAAAACTGCTCTTGCCCCTCAGAGGATTAGGAAGCCTGATTGAAGCCTGTATGAAAACTAGCTAATAAGTGGGAAATGTCAGAGGGGCACTCTGTGGAAACTGTGTACTTTTCATAATAACGCTTACAGCAGAGGTGTGAGGAACGGGCTTGTGTACGTGTGGGGAGGGGCTGACTTTACTTCAGGCCTGAAAGATGAAGGCCGCAGGTATGATGATAAACAGAGCGGTCGAGGGAAGCATATGGGGCGATGAGAGGCTAGTGTTTTAAATTCAGTTGTTGGTGTGAGATCTTAAACACTAGAAAGGACAACAAGATGCATGTTTATTCGTAACGGTGACACACTTCCTTTGTCCTGGAGCAAGTATGAATCGTAAGAAATTACTGACAAAAAAATGTTAATTTTCAAATCAGATGACCTGAGCAGAAGTATCAGATGGAATCAGATGATGTTATAATTTGACGGATATTTTAGGTTGCCCAGAGCAATAAAGAACAAGATACAATAGAGGAAAAACAATAATTATCTGCCTTTGTGTTTATAACCTTTACTAACACCTGTACTGATAAATAACAGCGGCTGGTGCATCAATATTGCTCATAATGAAGAAACCCTTAATTCTACTGAACTTCAAATCTTCATGTAAAAAAAAGATTTTAAAAAAAATATGTAATAAACACAGTGGACCAAGTATAACATGCCTTATATACTGTATAGCAGATTTATGTTCTCACAGAGTTTTTTTATGTTGTCACAATGTTTAAATGACATATTGGTGTTCAAAAAATTTTACTTTCCAATTTAATTATTATTCTTTTCTAATAATGTACGTTATTTTTTCCGTAGTGTGTGAATGCAACGTGACTCCAGTCAAACTGTCACTTACCGTTTTTGTAGCAGTTTACCTTAGTTACAGATTTTACGTCCAGTTTATTTATGAACCTCCAGTTAGGTTTTGCACATTTATTTGAACTCATGATAGCTCACAGTAACAGCATTTAACTCCCAGTAGAGCATTTTAAAGCACTTGCACACTTCATCTGCCACAAAATCTTCCATTTCGCTGCCTCTTTCTCTTTTAACTGACAGATTAGCTTCATAAATTATGCAGTATAAGGCAGCGGGCGAGCACACAAAGTGATACAATCATGTAAGTGTTAACCGGCTTGTGAGAGGAGGATAATAATCATAAATATGAAACAGATGTCTGCTGACATTTGGGAAAAGAGAGAGTCAAATCCCAGAGCAGCAGGGCGAGCTTTTATCATCCACCTAGTGCATCTCTCTCCATCTCTCTCTCTCTCTTTTCTGAACATCACTTTTTCCTGTTTCTCATTTGTGAAAACTCTCTTTTCATCTAAAATGTTTATTTGATTAAATATGCACTGATATTTCTTTCTGAACCCCATCAGGTTGATGCCACCCATGCAAACATCAGAGTATCAGAATCAAATAAAGATCAGAGGTTTAGAATTGTTCACAAAGATTGGACTAGCCATGCTCAAATAACTATTACTAGCTACAACACATACAGACTAACCTAACTCAACCACAAATGATGCCATAGCACAACCTCTCAGAGGTTGATCTTTCATTGCTCAGGAGAATTGATTGAGTTCTCAGAGAAATTACTTGTTTAAGTGCAAATAGTATAATAAATATCTGTATAGTATAAATAGTAAAGTAAATAGTATAATAAAGATCTGAGTACAGTTGGTGACATGGTTGAAATCTCTTCTGGATAGTTTTCAGAGGAAACATCTAACATGCATGAGACTTAAGCAAAAGTTCTCATTTGCTTAATATCATTGCTTTCTAGGAGAAACAATTGAGATGTTAAAGAGATGTCAGGTGTGATTTGACTTTTGATGTGCACAAACGTTTATTTCTCTGTTTCTTTAGAAAACCATGTTCCAAACTTATTAATCTCCAAGAAGAATATTCTGTGGCAAACCTGAAACCTCTACAGAGCTCCAGAGCTGCTGGAGAACATATTTTCCAAAGATTTATTGGAAAATATTGAAGTAGTTATCAGAAAATTCAGAAGCGACTGGATCTGAATTTGATGTGAACCTGCATCTGTCCAGTCACTAAATGCAGAGATCAGAGAGTCCACCGCAGTACTCCAGTAACTACATCCTCTCTGTTTACTCCTACAAAAACTAGTACTGCACATTGACTCATGATAAAGCTAAAATGATGACTTCCAGCTTGTGTTTCATCCAGCTCATACTGTAAACTTTGCATAATTTTACACTCTGTTTATTGTTTACTGTCTCGAGAAATTGCTTTTAGTTTCTCATTGTAAGTCGCTGAGGATTAAAGGCATCTACTAAATGAGTAAATGTAGGTACAAAAATTCTCTGAACCTGTTCTCTCTAAATCTGCTGTTCTCAACCTCATTCCTGAAAGATTTAAGACCAGCGTATCTGAATCTTTCTCCTATAAGCCTGAAACCCATCAGTGTATTAGTAGATCTTTAATGACCTGAACTGGATATCTTGTCCAGATACATTTTATTTTATTTACATCTATTGTTTAAAGTCTATCAGTGCAATTTTTCACATTTTGCTGATGCTTTAATTGAAAATTATACATTATTATAAATTATATGTTTTAGCTGCATGTGTGTTCCTGTGGGAATCGAACCCACAACCTTTGTGCTGCTGACACAATGCTTTACCAGTTGAGCTACAGGAACATTTAAATGCATGTTTAATATGATTAATGATACCAGTTCAGAACACAGGAGTTTTAAATAAATGTATAGAATCCTTATAACTTGCTGATAAAGTAATTTGGCAAGTAAGACAACAAGCACTCAGATTTATTGATAGGAAAAGTAGGTTTAGGGTTAGGGATTGAGGTAAGGTTGGTTCTTAAACAACATTATACCATTTCTCTCTGATTTAGTTGACAGTTAAGGTTGGTTTGAGAACAGAACACAGCTGCTGAAGTGACTAACATAGTTGTGTACCAGCATATATTGTGTTTTTAATGCTATAGTGCTGGTTTGCCCCCAACAGGTTGAGTGTTAACAAGCAAAACTGCATTGGTCAACTAGTTTTACCTGAAATACTATGCTGGCTGATCAGTCCTACAAGATATACAGGCACCAAACCAGCCTAGACCAGCATAAACCTGCATGGGCCAGTATGGAAAATCATCTTGACTGATCAACCTGTTTTTGCCAAGTAAGACATGCTGTTTTTTCAACATCTTTTGTTGGTCCTGAAATACCACTCTTTTGTTTCCTCTTTTGTTGTTTGCATGAAGTGTGTCATTTTTCAGTGTTAAAATACTTAAATATGCTTTAGAAAGTTGATCTGTTTGTTTGAGCATCCTGACCAGTCTGATGCAGTGACTTTGGCTCAACCAATGGCCTGAGGCTTGGGGTGGGGCTGTGAGTTTGTGCAACCAATAGCAAAAGGGGGAAGTGTGTGGGAAACTGTTTGAAAGCAGTCACTTTAACAAGTGTTAGTGACACTAACAATGCAGAAATAACACACTTCACCTTTAACTGTTAAAACCCTAGTCACTCTTTTTCTGAGAAAAACAACCACAGATAAAGAAACTATCACATTTTACATACCATGCTTAAATGCTAAAAATACAGTTAGTTTCAAGTTGATCTTTACTACACAAGCCTCAGTGTCAAAACTCAGAACTGAGGACAAAATATATTCTACTGTTAGAATGATAAAGTCATTATGTTGGATTTCTGAGGTTATAACTGTGGAGGATATGTAAATTTAACCAGAGGAATTGGTGTTACGAGCAGTCGTATAGGAGCAAAGCCCTCGGAAACATGCGAGAAAGACGTGTAAAACTCAGTTGAAGGCATTAGACAAATGTAATACGTTTTGGCTAAATACATGACTCAGTTTGCCAACAGGTCCTTTGTACTGGTGGCTATAGCTGTGCGTTTTTTCCCCAGGCGAGTGTGTGTGTATTCCCGCATTAAGAGCAGATGATTAAGTGTTGTCTGCACGCTGGATCAGTGCTGAGCGATTGAAGTGCGATTGTTGATGTCTGGCGCTAGCCTGCGGGATGCTAGCACGACGCTTTTCAGCAGCAACAGCCGCCAGTCGAGATGAACAATAGCAGGTCTTACTCATCCAGCTAAAGCTCTCTGTACACACACTCAAACACTCCAGTATTCTCACAAACATCCTCTTAATGTCTTCACTATATTCTCATTTGTGATTATTGTAATGTAGTCTGCTACAGTATTGTGGAATGGCGTATTACTTTGTTTGGCATTGTTGTGCGTCTGCGTGTGGCGTGAGGGGTGTTGTGTGTTGTTGAGAAACGTCAACATGGCGCCCAATAGCATGCAAGCTAAGGTGGTATAGCGGAAACCAAAACTTGATTTTTCCAGTCTTATTAAATGCAAAAACTGCAGCCCACCAAATCAGATATCTGATCTGACCTGTTCAAAAACAACCGTCTAAACTACCATTTCCCCGAAAGGTCTGTGTGCTTTTAAATATATATCTTTTATATAAACATTGGATTTGCATGTCTGTTACATTAAAACACACAGTGATTTATGACAGTGAAATATGATAACAAACGTTACTTTTTATAATGTTTGCAAAGACACATGTCTGTGGGCTTACGGGATTGGTGGAATTCTCTTTATGATCTGTCTAACTGTGTCCATAAATCTTGCTGCCAAAATGTCATGAAGGGAAGTTTCTCTCAACAGAGAAAAGGGTCTTCTCAACATGTTTGAACTTAAAACCACATGCATACACAGATACTGTATATACCCATAAGAAAAAAAAATCACAATGAGATCTCCTTTATGTCTCAGTTGTTTCTTATAGACAACCAGGAGATTACATGGAGATCAAATGGAGACTTTTGTTTTTTTTCAGAATTTTCTCTTGAGAAAAAGGCCACATGTCTCCTCAGAAGTGATCCCAAAAGAGATTTGAGATTTTTGATTATTCAGTGGAAAATGTCTGAGAATGACATATCTATAAAAGTTCAATCACTATTTAAAATAGTGAGGGTAAGACCTCACGAATAAGGTATTCAAATTTACACACGGTTAACATTCACAGACCAGCATTAACAAAGAGCGTAATCCGGTTAAAACTGACAGATATAATTTATTTTCCACTGGCAGCTAATAGTTTATGCCTCACTATCTCATGCGCTACGTCAAAATTCTTTCAGTTTGGGATTGTTTGAACAACAACGGCGTGGTTATCCCTGTTTTCTGAGCAGATGACTGCACAGTGACAGCGAATGGATGTATTTTTTCTTCTTTTTTCAGCCGGATTTCTTTTAAACAAACATGTGAAGGTCTTTGTGTCAGCCTGTCTGTATTTTGGCGTTTCAAAACCTCGTCTTCTGAGCCGACGAGTTAATAATCACCTTGACTTCCATCAAGCTTTAACATGAAACAATACATCCACGTTGCCTTGAACCGAACTTCAATGAGCTTAAAACCATACGGCCTCCCCAGCACCCAAACACGCACTTTTATGCAAATGTTGTGCCTTTGTACTCGCGAATATGAAAGGTGTTATTAAATCTTATTTTGCATTATTTTGGTTTGAGGCAAAAATCTATCAAAGACGCTCAAAATTCAGTAAGTTATGTATATGCATTTTTTTTGTTGTTTTTATTTATTTGAACATTTTAATTAAACGCTGTTGTCAGTAGATGTCGGGTAAGTTGTGGGCTGCAGATGAAGAGACAGAGAGAGGTTTGGGAAGGGGCTAAAAAGTGGCTACTTTAAGTGAATTGTGGGTAAATCTGCTAAGTCGAGTTTGTGCTTCTCTTCTGATGCGATTTTAACATCGGAGCATTAGAGGTTAGTCCGGTGTCTGAGGCTGAGAACTTGTTCTGTCAGGAAGAAACAGAACAAGTGAATGTTTTAGAGTTATCTGGTACCTCGTTGTGAGGGAACAATAAGACGTCACTCGTTTACAGACTGTAGTTGGTGGGAGGGAATATATATCTGAAGGAGTGAGTTGAGGTAGGAGGTCTGATGACTGTCGTAAAGTTCAGCATCAGAGATTTACATGTTATGTGTGTGGCTACGGGTACCTGAGTGAGATCAGGAGGGGTGTGACGTGGGCTCTCTTCGATTGAAAACCAGGTATTGGGAAAAAGTTTGTTGCCAAAAGTCAGCAAAACCTGACAAGGGTTGGATTGTGGGTTATGGTTAGACTATATTGTTAATAATTTGTTTTATAAACAGTAGGATCATACATGATCACTGGGGCTGCATTTGTCTTAAAATGGATCTTAAACCTTTACTTCAGTGTTTTATTGGAAAAGAATTAAAAATGCATATGAAAATCTTTTTTATTCAATAGACGTGTTTCTTAAAAATGTAAGCAACATTTCTCTTCCCATAATGAATCACATTTTGTCTCATAATTAAACTGAGCGAGGTGAGGAGACTTTAGCTCAATTGAAGTCTTTCAGACGATCTTCATTCTCTGTGTGTTCAGGTTAAGTGAGTCTGTTGTGTATAAGAGACCTTGTCAATCAAAGCCTGTCTGAAAGTGACGGAATCTTCTGACACTTGCAATTAAAACGTCCAACACAGATTACACACACACTTACATATATACACAAAAACACACACACACACACTCAAACTCTGTTCTCTAAGTGTGGCGCTTACAAAGAGCTTACAAATCCTGCTTTTGCCTGCAGGCACCCGGGTTTAATGCTACACAAGAACTCTCTCGCTCTTTCTTTCTCTCTCTCATTCCACACACAGACATATTTGCATTGTGGAGTTTCACATACAGTTTGTGTTGTTCTATGAACATGAAGATAGTTTTAGGCTAACGTTTTTTAAATGTTTTCCTTCACCTGTTTACTTTTGGCTGTAACGTGATAATTAAAAGACATCTCTCAATTAATATAATGCCACGTAAGTTACAGAATACCAGTAATTATTAATATAATAATATTAGTAAGTGGATAGATGGAGTGAAGCATTAGGAGTAATTTGTTCAGGAATGTTGTCATGCATCCAGTGAGGACAGTGCAATAGAAATGAGACTCTACTCGTTCTACTGTGACTGTAAGTTCAGGACTCTGAAACGTCTCTTCTGTTGCCGGGTGCTGTAGATTGAACATCTCTGCAGTAAACTCTGAACACATCAGTGGAAGAATGCAGACATTCAAGAACCCTGAACACAAATGAACCCTGAACCTTTGAAAAAGTATTAAAAAAATGAGTGAGTGAGATTTTTGAACAGACCTGATAGTTTTGTTCTTTCAGTTCTAGAGGTTTTAAAGTTTTATCATTTATATATTTCTGTCATTATATATTTTGTCATATATATCTGTAACACACATTAAGACACAACAATGAAAATACATATTATTCAATTGGAACAAAGAATGACACCAAATGAAATGACTTTTCATGACATATTCAGGTCACATGAATTTAGTTTTCATTCCGTTCACCATTCTTGTGTTTGTGCACCGAAAGTTTGTCGTTTGTTTAAGGATCAGAATTGAGTCATCAATCATGGGACAGACGACACGTTAAACCTGGTAGCTAAATGTTGTTGCATGAATGTTTTCAACGCAGACAGTGAATGAAATTAACACCTTCTCTCACACAAAAGCTAAACGAGGACATTCCATTCTTTCCGTCCCACCAGACGGCTGTGGTGTACGGGGGGGTGCCAGTGTGCCAGACATACCTGTCAAGGCAGCGTCATATCAGGTGTTGTTCACAGAAGTTCAGGTAGCTGCTGAATGAGGAGAGAGGAGGGGTGAGGGGTCAGGGCAGAGCCTCTCAAGAGGGCCGGAGAGGTGAGCACCCCTCGTTTCTCTCGAGGGTGTGGAGACTTCATATTTTTGCCTGCTGCACATAACAGACAACAGATTGTTTTAGTTATTTCCATGTTGTCTTGTTTTTATTGTAGCTAACTGCCTTAACCCTCTAGGATTTGAGGCTGGTTTTGGGCTTTGGAGAACTTTGACTGATTCAATGAGGTGCTGAAAACGTTCCTCAGAAAATTTGGTCCATATTGACATCACACAGTTGCTGCAGATATGGCTAAATATTTATGATATGAATCTCCCAGACTAATCCCAAGGAGCTGAGATCTGCTGACTGCGGAGGCCATTTGAGTACAGTGAACGTATTCTCATGTTCAAGAAACCAGCTGGAAGTAGCCATTAGAAGATAGTTACACTGTGTTCATAAAGGGATATACATGGTCAGCAAAAACACTCAGGTAGGCTGTGACATTTAAATAATGCTCAGCTGGTTCCCAAAATATGACGTAAAAATATCTCCCACACGTTACACCAGCCTGAGCCGTTGATACAGGCAGGATGGATCCATGCATTCATCACCTTAACAGACTCTACAGAGATCTTCTGCTGTAGCCCATCTGATTGTGTTTATACCAACATACCAACTCTTCTGCATACCTCAGTTTAATGAGTTGAAATTTGAGTTATTCACCTTTATCATCTTAAAGAAGTCTTGACATTCTCCTCTGTCGTAGGGCACTTTTGCTTGGAGAACTGCCACTCTTTAGATATTTTTCTTTTTGTTGGGCCATTCTTCGTAAACACTAAAGGTTGTGCATGAAAGTCCCAGTAGATCAACAGCTCTTGTGATGCTCAGACCAGCCTGTCTCTCTCTCATTCCTCCATCATTTGTTTTTTTTTAAGCCAAATCAATACATTTTTTATTTGCCATTGTTTAGTTAAACAGAGATTATGACTTCATGTTAATTGTGATGTATGTGTGTTGTAATGTATATCTGCTGACCTTCAGCAGTGAGAGGTCAGGACTCTGGAGATTCTATCAGCAGGTGCTGACAGCACTGAATTCTGGGTAATGTGTGCCGCGCGTGGAGGATGTGACATCATCACTACCCCTCACTTTATCTCTCACAGTTAATCACTTTGGAAACATTCCAGGAATAGCAAGTGCACCTGCTTGTGTGTGT
>JAZGTK010013226.1:0-14445 GCA_036877625.1 Ambastaia sidthimunki | reverse complement strand
TCTGTCTGTCTGTCTGTCTGTCTGTCTGTCTGTCTGTCTATCTATCTATCTATCTATCTATCTATCTATCTATCTATCTATCTATCTACTGTCTGTCTGTCTGTCTTAACGCCAGTCACTTAAATGTAACACATTGTTTTGTTGACTTTTAATGTTCATTTATATCTTCATCAACACAATGCTCGTCGGGTCATAATATCAACATGCTGGATTAAACATCAATCACATCGGCGTGTAATTCTCAGGCTTCTCTGTAGTTCTTTCATCTTCCCATTCAAACGGACACAGCATCAGAAACTGCTGCAGCTGCGCATGTGTCTCTCACCAGCTGCAGAACCTGCAGACAGCTGACCGTCACCTGCATATGCGTGATAAGCCCCCGCTCGCGCTCTCAGTGGGGACCTGCCGGCACCGATGACTCTGATTCTGGTACAGCAGAGGGGGATAGATCACTCAGTGCTCATTAGGATCAATGTGTGATGTTAACTGATGTCCCTGACCTCAGATCAGTGGAGGATATTTCAGATATTATGGCAGTGCAGCTGGGACCGCTCATCAGGTGTTAAAGAGATGCAACAAGAGCGACGTTGTGAATGCGGCTATGCTGACTTCCCCTGTATGAACATTCTATGATGTACATGTGTTAAGCACAGCGGTGTTGACTGACTGACGATCACATGACAAACCCGCCCTCGTCCCACCCCATGTTCATTTGTGCAGGATTATGGGATCACATACACACCTGGTGGATGAAGACCTGAGCTCCTCGCGGGCTGAGCAGCAGGATGGCTCTTCTGAGCGTGTCTCTGTAACGGTTCAGCTCCTCTGTGCGCATAGACGTGAACAAACTGGAGAAGACGCCGCTGATGTTTCTGTCCACACGCTGAAGAGACACGTCCAAGCCCTGCCGTGACGTCTGATCCAGAAAGCCCTGAAGACCACGGATATCTGCAACACAGGACCACGTTCAAATTAAATTCATCTAGTTAATAATGTTCTAGTCTGGTTGTGGCTGTCAGAATGAGACATGCTTGGCCAGTCATAAAACCGGTTCTCATTTGCTGCGTTTTAAATGTACCATTAAAGCTGGACAATGGATAGCATGTGTGGTAAGTTTTATCAAAAGCAATTAGAAACATTTCATGGGAAGAAGGAAGGTGAAGCTCTATTGGCAGAAGTGAAGGCCAAAGGTCTGATGTTGTTAATGACAGGTGAGATCAAGAGAGTTGTGACATGGGTCTTGGTTTAATTTAAGACCAAACATTTTGCATTGCTTTAATTGTAGATGGAAGTCTGGCCGGCAAAGCACTAGAAGATATGCAGCTTATTCAGATAGGAAGGTTTTTATTTGCAGATGTTGAAGAGCACAAACTTTCATCACAGGCAGTTGATACAATATGGGCTGTGAAGTTTAGTTGGTCACGAAACACTAACCACAGATCCTGGCTGTTCAGGTTGGTGTAAAATATTAATGACAACTGTAATCTGTCTCTGTTGGCCTCTGTTCTCAGGTGGCTAACGGCCACATGCTCGTGTTTTGAAATATTCAGAAATGTACGGTTCAAAACTATTCAGTGGTCTTGATAAAAGTTCACTCTGATGAGTGAGACCTCAGATGGTCTATAATTGGTAAGTAATTAGAGAAATATTCTCTTGTCGTAGCTCCGATACTTTCAGGAAGTATTTGAATGCCGTGTGCCCCACTATTGTGTCTCACATTGGGAAGCAAATTGCCCATCACGCCCTCACAGTGGCAGCTAATTGACAGGAAGGAAGAAAAGTAAATGAGTGGCAGCTCAGACCAGCTGCAGAACTGCACGAATGGCAGAAAACGCTCAGAATGACACACACAAAGATGTGCAAATACTCCAACCATTATAGTTTCATTCAATATTTCGGCTGGTTCGATCATTCTTTCAGCAACCACTGAAAAGTGTTGATACTCTCAGCTTTTGATATTTGGGAATTAAAAGGAGGAAGAATTTACAAGTCAAATTATAACCAGTTTTAAACCAGCCAGGAGTTTATTATGTATATTACTATTAGGAATATTAAACTGTCTGACAATTCTTTCTGAACCTCATTCATCACATATTCTATTGCTGAAAACATTTACTTTCCATTCAACTGGAACACAGCAATATAAACAACAGTAAAAAGTGTTATGATTAATATTGTAAACAGTTACTATTTCAACATTCTTTGGAGTTTTGGCAGTAGCCTCGTTTCTGTTTGCAGAAATCTTGATTTTTCTTCAGTTTGATGTCATCTGTCAGTCTGTCAGATGAGTGTCACTCTACTGTGAAGAACCCTGTTTGAAATCTGGCACATGAAGTTGATCTGTGAACGTGTGAAATTGTTATTTTTAGCATCAGTTCCACCTTTCAAAGGTTCAGCGATACACAGAAGAGCTGTTTGTGCCTTTTTGTGGATCAAACCTCAAAACGATTAGAATACAGTCTTATGTTTTTGGCTTTTTTCAACTAAATATAAAACACAAAAGAAAACAACACTTTACTTAAAAATGAAAATTCACTCTCAAGCTGCTGTTATCATGACACCATGACCTGTCATACTTACACAAGAACATAACTATGTGGGCATATTACCAATTTTGCCAATAAAACATGAGACCAACGATGCTTTCTATAATTGACTTTATATATTGAGTACAGCTGGTATGGACTACATTTGTTGTGCTACTTTTCTTTTTCACTGAGAGAAATAAATGCACTGCAGAGATGTAGGGAAAGCAAGATTACTGAACAAATAAGAAAGTGACAACATTTTCACAGTTAAAGTGTTCAGCAATAAAAACAAAACAAAGATCTGGCCAACATCGAGAGTGTTTATAAGACAATCGTTTTGTGCTGCAGTAGATAAAGATGAGATCTTTTGAGCGTAGAGTTGATTATGTTGCATGCATCAGTATTTTCAGGCAGTGAAGGTGTTGACAGGTGAGCGCGTGCTGGCTGCCGGGAACCAGCTGCTAAAATCCCAGTGAAATTAAACAAATGCACTCGTGAGGAAATCTTAACAAGCATCAGAAGAGTTTTTAAAGACCTGAATCACAGAACACACCCCAGAAAACATGTTCACTCTCCAGTGGAAAGTTCTCAGGAGAAGAGTCACACCATGTCCTCCATTCCTACACAATTCCTGTGCTTTTAAAAAAAAAAAAAAGTCATTTTGCAACTCTGCAAACTCTGAAATATGTTGACAACATATACTGGTGTAATGCTAGGTGCAGTGTGAGCCATTATGGCTAATCACACACACAGCAACAGGTCAGTCTCAGCATTGGAGGGAAGGGGGTGTTATAGAGGCTGACAGAGCAAATATGTTTTTTGGGGGTTTTTTTGCAGTGCAGTGGCGCTGACACAGTGACAGACTTTAAGAAAAACACAAGAGTAAGACAGAGTCAACTAAAGTACATGTGACACTTAAACCAATTATTATCAAGAATCAAACACCTGCCTATATGACAAATGCCAGGTACAAACTGAACATTTTTACTGTCCTGTACAACTGCTAGTACAACCTCAATGAAATGCTGTGTTTATGGACTCACCTGCACACTGTTACTGGAGGGGCTACAGCCCACTGGCCAAAGCTGGTCCTCCAAAAATCCCCCAAAACAATAAAAACAAGAAAATACAAGCAGATGTTTCTGTAGACATTCACACTTTTCTACTGGATCATAAGTCAATTTAAAAGGTATTATGTCTGTCCATACTTTACTATGACTTTACTATACTAGTCCATACTATTTAAAATCCTGTATGGTGCACCTGTAACACTTTATTAATTTAACATGTCATCAATTGTCAGTAATTGATTAATTATTCTGTTTAGCTGGTGCTTCATTAATTAACTCATTAGTTTCTCATTTGAGCTTGTATGAATATTCCTTGTCATCCTTTGTCCTGTCTCAGGTCAATATTAGGGTGTGTCTCTCTGTTTCCTGTGTTTTATGAATGACTGTGTGTGTTAATTCTTCATCTTTGTGAGTTTTATACCACAACCACTCGTGACATCATTATTGGCTCCTAACAAAATGGTACTTGACGCTTTACTGTGGTCCAAAACACAAAAACACATCTGGTGCCATTTCTTGCTAGAGGGTCTAGTCTGAACAGAACTGAAGGCAAGCTGTGAGCTTAATAAACTTGACTAGTACAGCAGCACTGTAGAGAGCAGAGAGAAACTGGATCAATCTAAAAAAAAAAGAGAAATCCATCTGTTTTCCACTCCTGCCACAGGTTTGAGTGCTGGAGGCCATTTCTTCCTACAGCCACACACACTTTATAAATAAGTGACAACAAATCACAAAGAATTAATTCACAATAAAAAGTTGTTTCAATGTTTTGCTGGTTTGTATTGTGTTGTGTTTACACAGCAAAGCGCTGATTATTGTAATGTGGTGATTATGCTAATTAAAATAAAAAGTGAATGAAAGTGGTGGAGATGTGTGTTTAGACCGTGCCAACATTTTAACATTCATTCAGGTAAATGTTGGACTAACAGATAATTTTCTTCCTCGTGAACCAGGCTGATTCAGTAATAAACACGTTTACCCAACATGCTTTTCTTTATAAAAATGTGTTTTGAAATGTTTTTTCTTTGTTAAAGGAAAATGTTACTTTTTAGAGTAATAATTGAGCCCACAATTGTTATTCTTATTTCAGATGACACATTGACATTTCTTTAAATACAGTTTTTTACAATCATCCTTTTAAAACAGTTTGTTGAGTTATACAATTATTTTGTAATTATAGTACTTAAATCTATGAATGTCGGTGGAGAAAGCACTGTTTCATAAGTGTTACTTTGTTTTCCTGCGTTCATGTACTAACACAAGGCTTGAGTTTAAATTGTAGAGACATGCGGTCTTGTGTTGAGCAAGCAGTCAGGACCATCTGGCCGAGACAGTCTGGGGGACACATTCAGTCTTGCTGTGATGTCATCTGTCTGTCTGTGTAACATCTGTCAATCCACAACCAATGAGTGAAAACAATGCAGTCTTAATCTTTTAATCCTTCCAGATTAACAGATATTCAATTTTGACTCATAAAGGGTAAACAGATGATCCTAATTAGTGTGAAGTTACATTTATGCTTTTGGCAGACGGCTTTATGCAAAGCCACTGCTAACCCACTGAACATTTGCACTGCGCTACCAGCTGAGCTGCAGGAACACTGAAAGTACTGAAAGTAATGAGGTAAATGGGTGTCCTCTTATGCAAAGGGGTTTAAACTTTTTATGGCAGTCAACGGATCTCCCCACAGGTGGAGGAGCAGAGCTGTGGTGAATGAGGCAGCTAGGCGGAAAGAGTCAGCAAAGAAGCTCCACCCACAAGTGGGGTAAATGAAAGGTAACGATTCATCTCTATGACAAAATACAGGAAAATATCACATTTCACTCTACCTCTCCAAAACCATAATGCAACCAATTCAAAAACAACATGATAAGAGACATCTGTGCTCTCACACATCTGAACATTTATGTCTGTATAGTTCACATTGCAGCAGAGCAATGACCATTTTCCAGTAATGGTAGCTGTTATATTTTGTCTGATATTGCTGTCTGGTGGAGGGGAATGCTTAAAATGTGATAGAGGGGCGGGACTAAAGGTAAATAAGACTTTTCTTCAGTGAAATGTGTACATTCTTTTTGCTAAGGTTCTGTATGTGACTCTGCATACCTGCAGGATGTCTGGTTGACATTTCAAACTCGGCCAGGCCACGAGGAATGGCCATACATAATAAGATTAGGAGGATATTTATGTAAGCGCTCAGTCTATTCCCACTGTGGTACTGCATCTGGGAAAGACTTCGTTTTATTTTTATTCCCAGCAGAAACTTGACTGACCCCGGTGGCCGTTTCACCAGAGAAGACCCTTTTGAGATCCGACCATCCACGGGTGAATCTTACTCTGCGCTGGGGCTTCTGTTCCCGTGTTGATCTTTGAACTTTAGGGACGTCAGTTTGGAGAAGACAGCCAGGAAATATATTTCTGTTCTCCCTGATGTCTGGGGCTTCAGCTGTGCCCTTTAAAGCTGAACAGTGACGTTCTGTTGGCACCTTGTTTCATTACATCATGGCCCTGCAGATATTCTCTGTTTAAGATGCAGTGTGGTGTTGACTCACGCTGAGGAAACAGCCTCTCCTGCAAGGTTCTCAGCTGTTTGTGGTTTTTAGCTGCTCGTGGTTCTCAGTATTCATTGTATAACTAGATGTTTAGAAATGTTAAACTTCATCAGTCATGATGTTATGGTGTTGTGGATGATCAGGGTGCTTGATACAGTGGGTGGTTTTAAAGACATGCATCAAAACAAGCCCACCCCTCCAACAGCTCAGTGGGCTACGCTTTGATATACATGGTATCGCTTTAGGCAACCCAGGTTTAACTTCTGACTCGTAGTTATTTCTCTTGTTCCCCTCTCCCAAAAACTTCCTGACATCCTCTCCACTGTTCCATCAAACACAAATACAAAAGTAACATGCCTGAAGGTTAAGTATAATAAAACTGATGTTTGCTTGCTAGTATAAGCGAATGAACTCCGCTAATAAGCACATGCACGGCACACGAATGCATCAATAACATCATTACCCAATATCTGATTACACTTCTAATGCTAATTATTCAGTTGGTGCACAGGGCTTGATTGGGAGGCAAGTTGCATCACAAAGATGGTAATCGTGATGAAGACACACGCGGCTGCCATTAGCGGCGGCTCATTAGGGAAGTTTTGGCAGTCAGATCTCTGTGGGCTTTGACTGAGGAAGGAGTGGATGAAGCCATGAAGCACTACAGTCTCTCAACTCACCACCGCGTCATCATTCCTCTTGCATTCATTTAGCTATTACAACAAAACGAGAAACTTTACATGTTGCTCTTTTTGTTTCAGACGGCTCTTTTCATTAGACATTTGGTCTGCAAGGCAAAGAATAAATGATCTTCAGAATCTCTTAAAAGCCTCCTTATAAAGGTGTGTGAAACACTTAAGCAGTTTTCATCTGTGCTTTCTGCCCGTGCAAGCCATCACGTGTTTCTGTTACCCCGGGCAACAGCAATACTGTGGTCATGTGACCAAGTGACGACATCTGTATCCTTGCGTCTCATCAGAAATAGAGAATTTACGACCAATCACAGCACTGCTGTAATTAGACACAGCTGATCCATATTTCTAGAAAATTAGCATAATACTAAAAAAACTGCCAAACGAATCGTTCTCTAATGAAAAAACAGTTGTGCATTCTGACAAAACTTCTGAGTTTTGCAAGCAACATACAATTTGCATACAAAAGTATGACATGATATTTTATATATAGAATAGATATTTCACCAGTGACTTTGAAAAAATAATTTTCTGAAGTGTAAAATTGACTTTTTGACTTTATCATATTCATATATGTTCATACTGTGCATACACTCATATGTATTCAGCCATATCAGTTATTCTCAAGATGACAATGTACTTGAAATACAGGGACAGTGGAATAATTTCAGATCAGCTAAACGTTTTTTTTTATCATGTGCTGCCAAATAAACGTAGTTTCTTACTGATGTTGTGCTTAACTCATAAAGATATTTGAGGATAGGATGAAATTAATGACATGGTGTGTGTGTGTGTGTGGTGTGTGCATGGGGAGAGAGAGAGAAAAAAGAGAGAGATTTTAGGAGACAGCATGCTGAACTCAACAGCACAGTTCAATTTAAACAACACTCACCTCTTACTTACTTCCTATCTGGGCAGTTTTAGGTAAAAAAAATCGTTCACTTCATTCACGGCTTGAACCCTAGACTTCATAAGAAAAAGCAAGCAAGTTGAATACCTCCAGGCACTCTGCCACTGGGAGAAATGAAAATGCTAATAGATGTGTAACTTTCTCCAGGTATTATGGACCTCTTTGGCTCACACCTGCTCTGTTCGTGAGATGCACCATCATCGATCCTTTTTCCAATTTTCATTAATTCCACCATCAATAAGGCCTCCAGAGAAACTGCACCACTGATCTTTGTCTTCACTTCCTCTGTGCAGTGCTGTACAGTTGGGCTGTCTGAAGAACTGTCTCATCTTATGAAATATCAAAATGCATCATTTCCAGGTGAAAACTGTGCAGGATTTGTCATCAGCCACTAACGTGACATAAAAAGACTTTAGAAGCTTGATGCGTTTGGTCAGATGCATCTTCAACAAACTGGATACATTTTACAGTTACAAGATGAAGGGTTACAATTGTATGAGCAGGTTCATGAAGCCCTATTGAAATGACAGTTTGCTGATTTTCTGACATGGTCACTATGTCTTGCTCACCGTCTGATTGGCTAAGCACACTTCATTTACCCCTGGCCAAGTACATGTACCTGCACAAAATGGCTATAACTCTGATCTACTAGCTCAAGTTCACTTCTTTTGATCATGATAATGTTGGACAGCAAAATATTACTGCCCTTGATGTGGCTCATAAAACACCCATGTGTGGAATACGGGGCTCCTAAACTTCCACACACTGATGCTGGTCTGTTTCAGGGGGGAAACGGGATGCATCCATCCTTGGCAGAGACACATTCTGTATGCATCTCAAACCCTCCCTGATCATCTTTCATGCTTTACTGGGTTGGACAACACATGCTACACAGCAACAGCTCCAGATTTTGGACTGGGTTTGTTTACTGCCTGTAGCATCCACATTTTGTTCATACCAAGCAGAAAACATTCCTTCTTGTACCGGTGCAGTATGTTCTGTGCCACTGACTGCCACACAAACGCTTTAAACGTTTATCTATCTCTCCTTGTTCCTTGATGAATATGATCACAGTTTAATTTGTTCTTCAACTAAACACTTGGTCTCAAACTGTCATTGGTGTATCTACACCTTTTACACTGTAACTTGGTTTGCTTGTCTTTATGTTTTTTGAAGCTGTGTATTTTTTTCCCCTGAACAGTTTTTTTAAGCAGCTCTGTCAGACATTATCGTAAATTAAATTAAAATTAAAATGACAATATTCTGCATGGATCCACTGTTGTTAATTGATTAATTTTGTCATCTCAAAATGTCAGTATAGCAACACAATTAATGGTGGCTGAGATATATTTGTATATCACTATGTGTCCTCTTCTAAAAACAGCCCACAGGTCACTTGCACAAGCGTTTTATTACAGCCTATAATTACATTTTTAAGTTAAGGGCTCTTAGCTGCCGTAAAAATAATGACAGTTGTGTTGCATGTGTCGCCATGAAATGATGTATGACCGCCATTACCAATCAAAATCAAAACACGGGTTCATTAAACACAATCTCTTAACACCCCTTTTCAAATTTCCAATTCACAAAACTCACATTTTTTTATTTGGTTGGTTAAAAATGCATTCCAGGTTTATGTTTTACTGGTGCATCTTTGGTTAATCTTTGATCTTTTGGCTTTTTGATTCTCATCTTTTGTACTGTGTCGTATTGCAGTAGCTTTGTATAGTTAAGCTTTGCTTACAATGTACATTATGAGCGACTGCATTGTGGATTTACAGCAAGCCGTTTCAAAGCACTCACAGAAAAAAAGATTTTTTTTTGAGAAGACAGGAAGACATCACGGCACCGTGCCCAGCAGTCTGGATTATATCAGATTGTAATCCCTGTAGTTTTCCATGCTGAGCTAAATGCATAATGGATGTACTGGGATTACAGGCCATTCCTGGTGGCACATTCCTTGCAAAGTTCATGAGCAGATCAGTTTAAAACCATTTTACTCCATAATCTGACATATTTTAGTGTGAAACAGATATTCTAAAGAAAAATGTAGGGTGGGCTGGTTTGATTCATCTGGTTTGGGTCCTAAAACAGATGAGAAGATGAAAAGAGCTGTTTTAGAAGCAGAGCAAGTCACATTTTATTGAATGATTATGAAGACATTTTTTATTCTGTAGAATAGCTTAACACATGCACTGATAGATTGTGCACAGTAAGACTTGCTTTATAAAAATATATAATAATATTTCATAATACATACTTTCATAAAGAATTAAATTAAATAATTGGCATAGCAAATATATTCATTTACTCATGAATATATTTCTAAATAAAAGAACTAAATAAAAGTTCTTAAGGGTTCTTTACTGCATGCTTTTCTTTCTTACCTTTTCATAGTCTAAAAAAGCTTTTTTGTGAAATGTTCTGTGGATGTTAAAAGTTCTTTATGGAACCGTACAGCCAAAAATTGCTTTTCTATGGCATCGTAAAACACCTTTTCTCTTCGTAGTGTTTGTAGTAGTCAAACAAAAAACAATCTGTGAGTTATGAGATAAAATGCATACAGTACTTTGCCACCAAACAGGCTGCTTGAGAATTTATTTGCAGCTTCATTTACTGTAATACATTCAGTATGAGATGAGGATTTGGCAGCATGATTCGAGACGGCTCCTCAGCAGAAATGATCGGAGATCTCAGGTGGGCTGTGTGATCTGTCAGTGGTGGTCATGGAAATGCACTCGTGTGCTCCATGCGTCCACATACGGCCTCAGCGCAGTCATCTGCCTGCCACACGTTTGATTGGACGAACAGCTCAGCAGGTACAGCGATTGCTCTGAGTCACAGACTACATGAAGTAAACCAGTTCATTTCAATCAGAGCTCAGCTACATTCCTCTATTGGCTGAGTTGGACCAAAAATACTGTACTCAATATTTACTCAATATTTTTACTGCCTCATCACAAAAATGACCAATTTATGTTTCTAGCAGTGTGCATTTTTCATTTAGAAAAATAATAATTTAAAATTTTGCTTTGAATTGTTAATTAAAAAAGCATTTTTTAGCATATTATTGACATGCAGTTTGAGTAATTGTGTCAGTTGCAATATTTTTTTGGAGTGGGTTATTGCTAGAGAATATTCTCTCTAGAAGAAATGTTTAGACATCTTAAACATCTAAGATGAAAGCTGTTAGAAGATGCACAAAGCATGACACTTTTTTCCTTAAGTTTGCATGTTTTATGCTTGAATCATTCATGTCCTTCACACCAGCATCACAGGAATCGCAACATTTTCAAATGCAATAGTGAGTGATTTTGTGTGAGTGATTTATCTCTCACGCTCCTCTCGGTGGCAATGTGTGCCTGCAGGAGGTCTCTGCCATGGGAATGACAGATTTGAAGGACACGTCTATTCTCAGCCTGCCAGGGCGTTCACTACTTTAGCATAAAGAGGAGAAAACAAGGCCTTTTCCCATATTGCACAGCTGGCAGGAGGTACCAATCTGCCTCGGAACCCACCATTAGTTACACTTCAGCCTCGGATGGAAGTCAGAGGTGTATAGAATAATACTGAGGTAGTGATTGATGTAAATGTCTTGAGAAAACTAACTGGCATCAATCATACTTTGCTGGGATCTTTTCTTAAAGATTTTTGGATGATTCGAGGTAGATAGTTCAGTAACTCTTCAGACTTCATAATGTAGAGATTCAAGATTCAAGACCTTTATTTTCATGTGCAGAATGAAATCCTTATGTTCAACTCCTAGGATAGAAGAGCACTAATTTACAAAGACAAAACCTCATGAAAGAATGTAATAAGTTATTAAAGAATATGAAATATAAAAAAATAAAGATCAAAATCAGGACAAACAATAGAAATGAACAATATGCAACAGCAGAAATCAAATTTTGTTGTGCACAAAAAATAGAAACAACTGAGAATAAGGAACAGAAATAAATGTTGACAGTGTAGTAATGTATTTGATGTATTATAGTAATATTTTAATTGCATTAAAATGCAAAACATGGTGAGCTGTCATTTTAAGTCCTAAAATGAAAGGCAGACAGCAAAATTATGTCTTGTTTCGTAATCTAGCTGGGAAAAATCCAATGTCAACCAAAATACTAAAAAATACATAGTTACGTCTAATTAAAATGGTTTATTATTAAGAGAATATACAATGTAAGTCCTGTGTGCATGTTTTATAGAGCACTATTTGTGTGCTGCATAAAATGTTTCAAATCAAGCACATATGAGTTACTGTTTTAATGGATTCAGGGTTCATGTAAGGCAGCCTATGTAGGTGGGGAAAATCTTGGCTTTCACACACTGGACTGTTGTTTAAGCAAAGTCTCACAGTACAACTTTACCGGCAATTACAGATAACAAAGAGAAAACAACACGGACATCAGGAAATCGCTCACTTTGTATAACTGGAAAGGCAGTCGTAGACTGTCTCTGTTGAGCAAAGCTATGAATATGCGGTCAAAATCAATTTATAAAGCGTATTATCATTTAGTGAGACAGTCAGCCCCCTATGAAGACATCAGCACAAAAGCCAAAAGACATCCTCTCATGCACAGACAGGACAAGCACTGCTTGTTTTAGTGATAGGCATAGATTTGATGAAGTTTAGACAACTAGCTTACCCAAGACATCTAGCAAAGCTAACGGCCCTATTCAGCGTGATGTTTCGAGCACTGCCGGAGACTGATGAGAGCGGACTGAAGGAATGATAAGCTATCAGAAGATATAATGACTAATGTAATAAAGCATGAGACTGAGTATTAATATGCTACACAGGCAGAGCGTCAGCCAGCGTAAAAAGCAAGGCTAGTAAACCAGTTTTATCTAGTCTCAGCCTCCAAAAAATAACCCACATTCTGTCCACTGCATGTAGCATCTAAATGTTTCTGAAAACAACAAGCTCTGATCTGATTGGACAGTTTTCAAGGATGTTCAGAAATTTGTAGCAACTAATTTACATTCCCTTAGTGACCTCAGTGTATATTCCATTTTGTTTTCCGAGTAACAATTCCATATGGAATTCCCTGTAGCTCAGTTGGAAGAGCACAAAGGTTGTGTTTGTAGAGAGCACAGCAGTACAGCATGTGTTCAAAAAATCATTCACTTTGTCAATAAAGTCCGTTTCTAATCACATCAAAAGTCACTCTGAGACTCATTAGTGGTGTTTGCATAGGCATCACAATTAGTATTAAATAAAATGGATCCGGATTCCAGGAAATGGAAGCAAGTAATACCAGGAAGACTCTATTTTTGGGTTTGCAGATATTACTGCTGGTGTTGACCCCCATCTTCCCCACCATCACCAGGTCAGTCTCTGTCCATACATGGTTGGCTACACCACTCCCTCTCCCCTCCTCTTCAGGCAGGAACAGCTCAAATTTGCAACCCACTGGATTCAACCTATGGATGGCGCATTCACCAAAGAACTTCTTCATATTGTCTATTTGCTACCATTTGCTGATAAATGTTGAAATAAATGGTAGAACTAAGGAGATGAACAATATCTCAGCTGGTGTGACTGGTTGTAAAGAGGTCTGTTGTTACTTACATAAGTGATCAGAGTTACAATTTTCACCTGGCAGATGATTAAATAGGCAAAAATAAATGGGCACTATCTATATGAGCTAAATAGGCCACATCTATAGACCAGAGTAAACATGGGGATGGGTGCTTGTGACTTGGGCAACCAAGCTATTTCCCACAACATCCTAGCAAACCCCCAGCAACCTTATGGCAGCATGGTAAAAAAAAATCCAAAAGATCAAAACAACTTAGTCTCTCTTTGAAAACCACCCACGAAACTGTAGCATTGTGCGAAGTTTGCGTTAGTAAAGAGAACTCACATTTACTTGAAAATGATCTAGTCTTCTGATATGCAGTTATAAAATTCTTTCGGGCTTTAGGTAACATTGCAGCTGTTTGGGCAGAGTGAGAATGGGAAGCCCATGACATTTGATATAAAACTTTCATTTTGCATTTATATATAATGTACAGATGTGAAAAATTATTCCACAGTCAGCTTTGCACAACAGAAAGTTCCTTCTGCAAACAGAGAAACTTGCAAAACATTACTAGAGTTTAGGTCTTGAGGCAGTATCTGTAACATCATGAAACTCAAAACCACTGGGCAAACTTTAAAATCCAGGAGGACAGATGAGTTTATGCTGTACAGTTTTTAGAGTGTGTAGTCAACATCAGCCGCATTGATGTTGTGTAATAATAGATCCAAAAGCTCGTGCTCATTCAGTTCCTCATCAAAGTCCAGAGGAATAGAAATGTGAAGTATTGCTGAGTGTAAAAAACAACAAGATGAAAGATATACGGTAGCACTGTAACTCTATAAACAGAATATATTTATGAAATCAGGACAGGCATGCGCTTTAAGATGTTGTCCACTATTCTAAATGCTATTGCTAGGCAAACAGAAACATAACAAACATTATAAAAAGACAATTTAAACACTGTTATTAGAATGACTATTATTATTGTTTATGGATAAGGTTAGTGATTTGAACAATCTCATGACACACTGTTTGTGCTACAGGAAACAATATTCACACTGAGTGATTTGTTGAGGAGATGTGTGTTTAATCAAACTCAATATCAAAACTGTGCTAGAGTATTAACACTATATATGCACTATATATGTGTGTGTGTGTGTGTGTG
>JAZGTK010013225.1:3042-14446 GCA_036877625.1 Ambastaia sidthimunki | reverse complement strand
AAGGTTCAGCTTCACACTAGCAGCTGTGTGAATAGCTGCATCGCAGCATTACTATGACAACACAGAGACGAGAAACACTGGCACAAAAATCCATTTTTCTGAGTGCATGCAGAACGAGTGCTTGTGTGTATGAGTGATGATAAAGCGTGAGCAGTTACACTAGTAGAGACAATTACTGCTTTTTCCTTTGTCATGTGGTCAATGTGACGTCACCAACTCTGACTGACCTGCCAGTAAATACAGTAACATCTCTCCTCTGTGAAAGTCATACAGATTTAAACCAACAGGAGAAAATTACTACAGAATTATATTTTTCAGGGAAACTATTCCTTTGATAGACTATTTTAATTTAACAGAATAAAAAATATCTCTGTTCAAAAGATAATATGAATTCTCAGTACAATTACCTCTAAGATTGAAAAACAGATGAAAATAAAGTGTTTACACAGTCATGGACACAAGCTACATAACAAGGCAGATGCCAAAAGCATTCCAGTCACATTCAGAAATAATTTCCTAAACGAAAGCGATGTCTCGGAAGAGATGCACTGGAAAAAAAACCGTCCGCTGTTTGTGTCTGAGAGCGAGACTATATGTACATATAAATCAGAAAACACAATAGTTTCATGCGGAAAATATATGAGTGATGGACAACATGCAGGAATGATGTAATGAATGTGTACCATGGATCTAATGACATCATGTTCAAAAGAATAAACAGCTAGTTAATTATTGGTTTATTTGGTTTACACACAGAAAACAGTATTGCAGTAACATACTTTATATTAAACAGTGCTGTGCGATACCTCACTTAAGGTAAGCAGGGACTATGTGTTCCTAGTACTCAGAGTAAAATTTCAAGGAAGTGGGTGGATGTGGATAAAACTTCAGCGGTGGGCTGGAAAAAAAACAGTCCACATAAACTGCCCTGAAGAAACTGAGAGCTCAATAGTGCATTCTCACCAGAGTAAACAATATGATACGATTATGTTTCAACTTTTTTGTGCATTTTTTAGAATCTTATTTTTTATTATTTAAATAACTTATTTGTATTATTTTAGGGAATCTTGTGCCCTTCCTAAAAGTTTGCTGAGGCCCCCTTGTGGGCCCGATTGTGAGCCAGTAATCTAAAAAGTTTGTGCAATATTACATTTTACTGTATATAAGACTGATAGATGCAGTACACTTTAGAAAGGACAATTTGCTATGTGTCATTTTTCCCACTTTTTTAAAGTGACAGTGAGAGACAGAAAATAATGGAAACAGAATGTGCACTAACCACTATGCCATGGCTTGTCCATGCATACATTTCTATACATTATTATACATTTCCATACGTTACTAGTTCTATAATGGAGAGACTGTACAAGCAATCATCAGTTTCAATGTAATTCAGAGAGAAAAGTTGAACAGACAAACAGAATATCACACACACACACACACACACACACACACACACGCAGTGTGACCAACAGCAGAACATCAAACATCTTGTCAAACTCCCTCTCACATCCACTGCATGAAACTTACCAGGGGGAACCTTTTTCTCAAGGGCACAAAGTGCTGGAACAGGATTACTGAGATGAGTTCCAGTATTACTGCTGTTCCTGGGTAACCCCTGCTTGGGTCTCATCCTAAAACCTTCACGGGGCTCAGATCCTGAACCACCAGGTTCTCACCAATCTACTGAGCCATAAAGGACAATAATGATACGAATGAGTCTTATCTTATCAGCTTCTTACACAGCAAAGTATCTGAGATCAAAGAGCCAATAACAGGTGTTAGTCTAAAGTATCATTCATGGCACAACAATTGAAAGGACCCCTCAGAGCCCAATGTGTCTAAAAATGAATCTGTGGAGCCTACACTTCTAAGATCTAAGAGTCACCACCAGTGAGAATGGCACCAGTGAGAAGAGCTCACATATGAAATGATGAGATATTTAATCCAGACAAACAAAAGAAAGATAGACAGAGAGAGAGAGCGAGAGAGAGAGAGAAAGGGAGAGAGACTATTCAGTATATATGTAGTCCCTCTCACCTTTTTCTGATTTAAATGAATATCATATATATGTACACACACACACACACACACACACAGAATGAGAGCAGGAGAGAGAGAGATAGATTGACAGATTATTTGTCCATCTTATTCATTAAAATCATCCTTGAAAAATAACAATTTTCAATTAGTCAGCCAAGTTTCAATTCACCTGAATGCTGGCTGAATTGGAAATTACATTGACCCAGTTCTAATTGATTCGTACAAAGCCATTAGACTTTGGATTAGAAGGGCTCTAATGAGAGCAGCTTTTCTCCTCTCCAGGGAGGTTTGATCAGGTTTTTGGTGTAAACATAAGCACTACACAAAGCCTCCAAAGAAACGACCAATAGAAACCGAGATCAATCTAATCCAAATCATTAGCCACAGATTTTAATTTCTCATCACTGGATTATTGTGTTTCTATTTTTTTATAAAAAGAACTACATAAATGAGAGCTAATGGAGAACACATATCACCACTATGACTCAAATTCCAATATAATTCAATGAGCATAATGTACATTTTGCAACGTTTAGGCATTGCAATAGATATTATTATAATAGCAAAGTTAGTCAGCATTGTGGCTTTGGCAATTAAGTCAATGAAACTATCTGTATTTAAAATCTCTCTCCATTTTCTCACATACACACACACATGTGGTCAAAAGGGTGGTCTGCATAAATTAACACAATGCAGACTTCTCCAAATGACTGTCCCAGATTTCAAAGTGAACTGTCCCAGATTTTCAAAAGTACATGAGAAAAATTGTTTCAGCACAAAGCACAGCACAAGTCACAAAATGTCAGCAGGATCATAATATGAAATATTTTTATTTTCTAAATGGTAATATAATTAAGTATGTTTTCCTGATAAAGCTATGACACTACATTTTTCCATTGTATTGACTGTTCATTGTGCACCTCCCCAAGACCACCCAGGTAATAAAGTATTACACAGGATTCATGTTAATTAGGAAGTGTTGAGGCTCAGTGTTTAATTAATAGAGCAGATGCAGCGATTAAGCGATTACGTTAAATGAACTTCAGTCGTCAAATTTTTAATGCTTCAAACTTTTCATTTCAAGCCCGGCGGCAACAATAATTAAATTTCTCACAATATACTCACAGGAGGAGGATTTTAATGCTCCTCTACATACTGAGACATGACCGGTTTCACAAATAACATTTAATTATAAATTCATCAATATTTCTGCACCTCAGTGTGGTATGAGTTTTACAGTCATCTCCCTATATTTTTGTTTTTTTAATAAACAGCATGTCTCCTCCACACCTTGACAGACAGCAGGAGAAACAAACAAGATTTTAGGTCTGTAAATATTTAATAAAGTCACGCGTGCAACAGCGCCCGAGCTCATTTGTTCCGGGGGTACATTTATGCATGCGTTAGATTTCTGCTACATCTTTCGTCCTACAGATCATCCGTCTTTGCTAATGAGACCCGGGAATCCTCTGAGCACAAAATGCAATAGCCACAGAGGATGAAACCCTGACACCTCGGGCTCAAGGCAGAACATGGAACAGAGACAAATGTAGCAGCGTTGTGGATGCTGTGCATAGCGCCGGAAGACGCATGACGGACGCAGTTGCATTATTGCCCAGTTGAAATCAATGGCATGTTTCTAACAGTACAGATGGAGGTACAGATGTTGCTGGTCAGCAGAACGCAAATGCGCTTCTCAAACCTTTTTAAACGCATTTCACGTTCCGTGAAGATGAATGCGATAACTCGCAGCAGCTACTGGGCTGCAACAAATTAGCAACAATAATTACAGGTAAATGGATCCATTCACATGTTACTGATAGTTTGTAAGACTAAGTCACCTGTCCCCATCTTGCACTTGTTTTGCACTAACAGGAAGGAGGTTAAAGCCTCTTACATGGTATGTCAGGGTGACTCCACAATGAAGAATGAAGTTCACAAAAACACAATTCCTAATATTCTCCTCATGCTTAAAATCAGAAAAGAGAAAATACAAGGAAAACATCTAAAGGGGGATCAAAAAACAGAGACTTCTTGGAAATTATTCCAAGAAGAGAGACATTATTTTGGGAACAAACATCTGGGAACGATCTGCTTCTGTGGAGTCAGTGTGTTCTTCTGATGAAGGTGTCACAATGTCACGGCCTCTTAAATCAGGAGAGCTTCTGGATCTGCAAACAGTGTGTTCTAGACACTATTAAACACTAAGAAAGGTCAAGGCTTTCAAACCAACTAATGTAGCCATAACTCAGATGGACCGTAATAAAGAGCAAATAAGAAAAAATGGCAAAATTTATTGTTCGTTGTTCAAGCGTAACAGATAAATACAAACAAAATCAGAGGTCAACACATTACACCCTTTTGACTCCAACCTTTGGGGTTTTCAGTCTCACTGTAGCACAAGCTAACAAAATGTTATAGCACCAGTTTATCCAGTAATAATCAGGATTTAATACAAGAGAGAACAGAGCATTATTTTGAATCAGGGAAGATTATATAGTAGGATTTCAGTCTTGGGGGGCTCAGCCCCATATATAAGGTATCAGATATCAGTCGCAGTGTTAGGAAAGAGGAGTGTCTGCACGCTTTTTAACAGGGTAAATAAGAACCCTCAGCGTGTCCAACACCCAGTATCTGACAGTGCTCACAGTAATCCAATCACATCACAGACATCGCAAGCCACAGCCTCACACCGACCAAACAGAAACTCTACACCAATTGCTCTCTCACTCCTTATTAGATTTTAGGATGATTCACAGTTTGAATGCAAAATGTTTTGCTTAACGTTTACCTTGGCCAGATCTGTGTTTTTTCAACTGCACACAATACAACCCACAGTGTGTATGTATATGTCTGTGTGTGTATAGTATAGTATAGTATAGTATAGTATAGTATAGTATAGTATAGTATAGTATAGTATAGTATAGTATAGCATAGTATTTAAATTAATCACTCTGAATGCTCAGCCTGTTCAATCGTAGCAAACGGCAAAAGAAACATAAAAGTGATTTGAGTGACCTGCATATTCTTCAACATTTATTTTCTTAATGCTCTGCTCTATTTTTCCATCATTTCAATGCAAAGTTTGGAAAATCACCGGAATTGCTAAATTCTCCTGGGCTTGATTATAGAGCTTGACAGAAATGCTGAGTGGGTTGAATTATAAGCTATAATGCCTGCGGACACACGTTTGTAAGACACACTAACTCATAATTAAACGTCTGGTGCTCCGAGCTCCTCCCATGCAGCTCTCTGAACCTTTTCTCTTTATTTCAGCTGTTCCACTATTTAGAAATGTAATAAATAAATGACATACATCTCTTATTTTACCCTTTTGTCCTCTTTGCTTTCATTCTCCACATTTCCTCATGTTTTTCTCAGTCTTACCTGGGGTTTATAAGATGACATACTCACTCTTGTTCTTCATATACAATGAATTTCTTAGAGTCTCCTAGTAATTCTTCTCACTGATGAGGTCTTGGACTCCAGATGTAGGCTGCACTCATCCATTTCTCAGCCAGGAAAACCCAAAACAAATTTCCTTTATACATTCTCAGAGAACATGGAAGAACCTGCACCATTAAGGGTCCATATGAGGTCACCTGAGACAGTGAACATGCACAGACCCTTTAAAAAACAAGTCAACCTACAAGGCGTCGTTTCACACTGATAAAACCAGCCACAGCGGCTGCCATATCAACAAAAAGGCTTGCATACATTTAATCACAAACATGCTTTGGTAACTTTGTGTCAGTTCTGAATATGAAAATAGAAGTTCACACACTGTTATATGTTGTGTTCTGCACAGTTCATTAACCACGCGAGCTGTCAGACCGCGGGGTCACATACGTCCGACAAACAGCCATTCGAACCCGTTTCATCACAGACTTCACAGGCTGGGCAGGTATATGCAGGTGAAGACATGAACAGCAGGTGTCTTAACCCTCTTCTACTCAGCAACCCGTCACATGACGGTAAGGAGGTAAAAGTGAGAGAGAACGAGAAATGAAAAGAGAAAATCCCAGTGTCAGGGCTTCATTACGGTCCAACCAGACAACTGAAGTGGCTGCAGATGCTTTAATATAAAGTCTGGAACTGTTTGTGCTGCCAATTTCGCTCACAAATCAGAGTGCATTCTGGGTCAGTGGAGGTTTATGGGTAATCTGCATCACATTCGGGTGAATTGGATTTGTATGCATCACTGTGCCCTGCTCATTGTGAAGGGCAGAGCACTTGAAGTGAGCACTCTAAAGGGTGCTGGCTTTACACGTGTTGCTATTTGGAACACACAACACCATATATCTGCTATTTGTATTATTTTAAATGTCAACGTTACAGCATGGACAATATAGCAGAAAAACACATGCTTTTAGCAGGACTGTTATGGCAAATAAAACTTCTGGTAACATTTTACAAAAAGGTTCAGCTTGTTAACATTAGTTAACTACATTAATTTACATTAGAAATTAACATTTAGTTAATGTTATTTTCAAAATGTGCTAATACATTTTTAAAACCTAATTTTTATAACATTAATTAATACCCAAATGAATTAACATAATCAAACAAGGAACAATAGAATTTGTATTTACATATTTACAAAGGTAGGCTAATAAATGTTGTAAAAATATATTGCTGTTGTTAGCTAATTCATTAACTAATGCTAATGAAGAGAAATATTGAAAAGAGTTTCTATTAATTACTATATTTTAAATATTTATCTTTAATTCAAATTTTTAAACTCCAATTTCAATTACCGTTTGGTAAAAACAAACAAACGCAAAAGTATGTAAATATAATATGTATATTACTTATTTTTCATTAATATAGTCCATGACTGTATGATAAAAACAACTAAATCCATGACTATAAATTCATATACGTGCATTTTGCTAACAGCCTTGTGGAAGAAAACGGCTAAAAGCTTTTCATGAAGGACTTTGTTTGCTCACTTTTGTTTATATCTTTTGAATAGCAAGCCTACAATGTCATTGAATAGCACAACAATGCAGTTTGGAATTTGCCCATACAGATAAATGCCATGCAATACCATTTTACAGTGATACTGTACTTTGTATTTCAGTAGACTGAGAGTGAGTGAGAGAAAGAGAGAGAGAGAGAGAGAGAGAGAGAGATTAGGTTTGTTTATGACTAACAGAGTGGTCTGCCAACGTATGTGATGTCATGCCTGTAACTGATGCAATTTGGTTTAAAGGATAAATGACTGGTTAGTAGCAGCAAAAAGACAGACAGAAAGAGAGAGAGAGAGAGAGAGATACTGAGAGCGAGCCTGAAGGCCTTTGTAATTGCAATAGTTTGCAATGAATAAGGCCATTACTGTTAATGTCTTTAGGGTCTGAATGTGCCATTTGTCACAAGTCTTATCCAGGCAAGCGACTACAAACCTTTAACACTGTGTGTTCATAATCTAAACCGCTTCTGTACTCAAAATCAACCGTACGTTTGGTCCATCCGTCATCCTGCTGTAACATAACTCACTGACAAAATAAATAATCAACAATCTCTCTGTCCATCCAGACACATGCTTATAGTTAAAATAATGTTTAACTTCATCAGGTCACTGTGGAATCAGACATAAAACAAACAAACAACACAAGTTCATTCCAGTGCAAACAAAACTGACAAATATGATGTTTTAACCAGATATGATGACAAATATGATGTTTTAGCCAAATATACAGCAATATAAAAACATAAATAAACTTGTGACCTGTCGTGGTTTATCTATTCATTTACACCTTCCTTTCAGATCTGGCCAGAGACTTGAACCTCAGAGAAACCTTCAGAGATCTCCAACTGAAACCATGACCCAAACAGACACTCAGCCCTTCTGTGACCCTCAGAGGCCTGCCCGGCAACACCCAGCTCCTGACTTGGCTGGAGGACATGGCTTGGGTCTTCAGAGCCATATGTCCAGTGACAGACCTGTCAGCATTGGGCGGCAAACTCTGTATCCTGCCATGTCACTGAGGGTGGCGTCCGAGAAGCAGTTGGGCATTTATTACTAGATTCCCCTGCTAATCTCATATGTTGTCAGATCTGGTTTGAAAAACCAGAAAGAAATGATAAAAAAAAATCTAATTTGGTTGTTGGAAAGAATTCACAGGCCTTTGTGAATTCACGTAAAGGTGTCAAACACACACCCTGAGGGCAAAATATGGCTTTAACGAAAAACATTTATTAAATCAAAATGGTTTATTTATAAAATGTAGTTGTAAAAATAAATTAAAAATAAAGTTTTAAAAAAATAAACATTTTCCCTCTTTTCTGCCAATAATGTTGTTTGAGTTAATATTCCATAATTAAATCTGTATGTGATCTATAATAATAAAAAACTCTTCATTTATAGTCATTATTTATTATTATAGCAGTATAAATTTGATTTATTATTTATGTGTTTAACAAATAAAAAAAGTTTTAGCAGCCGCTCCTAAAGTGACAATTTATCCAATCTGCCCCCAAAACCTAAAATGAATTTGCTACACCAACCCAAAGGACGAAATGAATCATATTGGACAGATTCATTCGTGCATTGGTCTTCTTAGCTTCATATATTCTTGTCTTTAATAAAACACTGTCAGTTCATATGAATAAGGACGATTATGGAGCTTTCATAACCTGCATTCTATTTGATAAGAGAGACAGCTTTAATGTTCTCGCTGAACTGAAGATCATTTTCTCAACAGCCCTTGAAAATGACTGTGAAACACAAACCCAACACTGAACGGTCCCCACACTTCATACTCCTTTGATGATCCACAACCAGCCTGTAGCAGATTGCATATGCACCATGGGAAATTTAAGTGGGCGGAAAACTCTTCCCCAAGAGAGTGAGAGCTATAAACACACCTAAACTCCCCTCTGCTCTCCTGATTGAAGCTACGTCGTTGTGTAATTGCTGAGCTCTTCTGGTGAAAACAAAGCAAGCCTTTTGAAAACATAACGACCGTCCCACCCTAATGTTCAGACCGGACCCACAGATAATTATTTTTATCTTGAGCTGCTCTTTTATCTCAGACCCCATCCAAGGTGTTTCAACTTCAAATAAATGGCCTTCACCCCCACTAACTGTCTCACCTCTTGTTTTCCAAAACAAGTTTTCTATCCCTTTCCTATTCCGTGTCTCCAGGAAATCGCTTCATCATTCACTAACGTTCCCCTCATATTCGCGCCCGCCCTGTTTTGTTTTCCCTCTCCTCTCTGAGTTCTCTTCACCGTTTGCTCTCCACCTCCATACTTTCTTTGAGCAGGCGGATGCATCCAGTCTTCCCAGCTTTCTGTTGTTCCTCAGGCCAAGAGGAGCAGGTCTGATCAATTGTGGCCTGTTATTTCACAGTGGAAGCCACAGCCTTTCCTCTCAGCCCTCATTAGTCATTACGAGAACACAACATGCCTGCAAGATCATGATGAAGGGATGCACCAATATACAACAAAGACTCTGGAAACTGCAGCGAGTGTAAGAGCCACAGGAGAAGTCTGTGTGGAGAGTTTTGAAGCAGACACGAGAGCAATCAAACCGTAACTTTCAAAAACACGCCAGGCGTCTATTGAAAGATAACCACACGCTGCCGCTCTCGGTCTGGATCTCTGCAGGGAGAAATTGATGCTTGGATGAAAAACAATCAAAATGTTTTTTATTGGTTTTGGCCCATTTATAATTACTGCCTCTTATCTGCCTGACACACGTTTACGAGCCACGTTTACGTGCCACGCGTTAAGTGGTGCTATCGAAATTATTTATTACCTCAAATATATCTTCTGCACTTAATGAACTATCAAATGATGATAATAATGTGACTGAACATGTTTTTTGTCAATCAAACATGAGAGAACTCATTAACACGTAATTAGGATGGTATGGACCAGCCGCTGTTATCAGCTCTGATCAACAGATTACCAGAAAATCAGATAAATATGGGCGCCAAGCCACAGAGCTCTAATCAATGACCATCAAATCTAATCTGTCAATCATGCAGACTAGCCTTTTAATGCACTCTGGGCTCGTAGGGGGAAACGTGGTCTGCACAGCAAACTATGTCAGCAAGACCTTCAGCTCATATCAGCTAAAGCCTGACAGGAACATGACCTCAGCCTAGCAAGGCGTCACAAAATTATCCTGGGAAAATCAAGACTTCCGGAAAGCAAAAGATAGCAAAAGTTATTCAGAAAGACATTGGGACCGCGGTCACTGCTTCAAGCGGTCAGAACAGAGGTCGTCTGTGCTGTTATAAATACTGCTGAATTACAGGTAATGATAAATACAGGTGGTTTGGATTAATGTGGAGCCATGAAACCATTGAAAGTATTTACTATGACAATTCTGCACATAAAACCAGCTCTGCTCCAAAACCTGGTGAGATGCCATTTAAACAGCAGGTGTTTTACTTCCTATAGTTATAGTATAACACAAATCAGTATGTCATGAGCATGGTTTAAACTCTGCTAGCTGGCCAAGCTGATTTTCAGGTTGTCAAGCTAGTTTTTCTTAAACTAGCCTGATCTGTGGAAACCGTCCTGGTGACAGGCTTAGCAACAGGCTAAGATATAAATATCATAATTAACTGCGAGTCGAGTCTCCTGGGCTTTGTTTGCCGAGCAGAGTGGCTGCCTACAAACAGCTTCTACATGTCACTTATGAGGTTCCATTACAGTTAGGTTGCTGCCTTATAAGGAGACAATAGACGATTTTAGAACAAAGCCACTGTGTCGAATGTAGCAGAAAACTCTAAAGTGACAATCAAATGTTGAACCACTGAAATTCAGCGAGGAATAACTATAACAGTCACAGCATGAATGCATTAGACATACTAATTTAAATACTAAAAAATAAATACTATTTAAATACTAATTTAAAGAGCCATGCAGGAGGGAGACCGAACTTCACAAAACCTCTCTCGCTCTTTCAGTCATGTGTTTACACTGTTTGTAAACATAAATATGAAGGCAAAAGGTGACAGAAATTTAGAAATAATGCAAAAAAAGAGACCGTCTGTGAGCAGAGGTCAAATATTCCAGGTTTTCTTTTATTCTTTATGTTCAGCATATCAAAGGAAAGTCATTAATTCATTATTATAAGGCCGCGTGCAGGGACAGGACTCTGTGGCGATTCAGAGAAAGTCTGTGTCACATCAATTAGCTTTGTTAAGGCTGTGTATGTTTAAAGATGCTTTGAGCAAAGGGCTGGATTCTTTTGAACATCCCTCTACATGAAAATCTAATAATGAGAGAGACATACAATAAACGAGAGAGAAAAAACAGCAAAGAAAGAGAAAATGATTGCAGCCTGTTAGAGACTATATATATATATATATATATATATATATATACATACATGCATTTA
>JAZGTK010013224.1:0-14446 GCA_036877625.1 Ambastaia sidthimunki | reverse complement strand
TCCAGAGTTGGAGAAAGAGTGGCTGCTAACATGAGGAAAACTCTCTTCACATCTTTGCTTCGGTGGGTAATAAATCTTTCGTTCTGTTTTTTGTGAGACCTGCATTCAAATCTATGCGTGATAAATTGAGTCTGTTTACAATGTTACAGACAAGATGTTGCATTTTTTGATGCAAACAAGACCGGTCAACTAGTTAACCGTCTGACTTCAGACATCCAAGAGTTCAAATCCTCCTTCAAGCTGGTCATTTCTCAGGTAGGATGTTGTGTCGTTCAGACCAAGCTCCTGTATGCCAGACAGTAAACAACATCCCAGAGAAAAATCTTATTTCTCAGAGGTTATTTATGGAGTTGTGTGTTTTTCAGGGCTTGCGGAGTGCCACACAGACGGTGGGCTGCTTCATCTCACTCTACTTTATCTCTCCGAAACTCACGGGTCTCACTGTAGTGGTTCTTCCGTGTCTTGTTGGAGCCGGTGCTCTCATTGGCTCTTTTCTTCGTAAACTGTCACGAAAAGCACAAGAGCAGGTACAGATGATCTAACAGAAACTTTTTTAGTTAAAGGAATGGTTCATAGTGATTTGTTGGTAACCAAACAACAGTGGCATCAATAGACAGTCACAAAACCACTGAGACATTTCTCAAAATATCTTGATTGTAGTCACATAGGTTTGATTTGACATGCAGGTGAGTGAATAATAATATGTTTTTTGGTGAACTGTTGCTTTAAGATTTCCTTTAATTATTTTACTGTTTGGCTGTCATTCATTAGGTTTCTGTCTTGCTAACTTCAGGTTGCTAAAGCTACAGGTGTGGCGGATGAAGCTCTGGGGAACGTGAGAACAGTGAGAGCGTTTGCCATGGAGGACAGAGAACTCGAGTACGACTTTATTATTAATCCAAATATTCATCAATTCTCCACCCTCATCTTTAAATAAACTTGTTGAAATTCATGCTGTTATAGCACCACCTCCACTGTGATGTTTTTCATTTTAATGTTATTTAACTAAACTGAACATAGTTCTTCACATGCGTCACAGGATGTATGCGGCCGAGGTCGAGAAATCGGCTGCAATGAATGAAACACTAGGGACAGGAATCGCCATATTTCAAGGCCTGTCTAATATCGTGCTGAACTGTGAGTAATGACACATGCTCTGATTGGTCAAACAAACAGACAGATTGATTACAATTGGACAGCTGAATAGTTTGTTGAATAGTTTAATGGTTCATCATTGTTTGTTACAGGTATTGTTCTGGGCACTATTTTCGCGGGCGGGTCATTGATGGCTCATAATGACATGTCACCCGGTGACCTGATGTCTTTCTTAGTCGCATCCCAGACAGTTCAGAGGTCAGTGAAACACAGTGACCAAAAGAGCTGTTTTGATTTTATTTGTTCTTTGTTTTGTCGGCATAGTGTAAAAATATGTTAACAAATCTGTTTACAGATTTTTATAACAAATAAAATAAAAGACTGTGTGTTAAAAGAGTGACTCATTTATCAAGAATTACAAGTTTTTCTTTTCATTTTCTTTGTGTGTAGATCTCTTGCAAGCATTTCAATTCTGTTTGGGCAGGTGAGTGGATGATATGTGTAGATTTATGCTTTGTTTAATAACCCGTATGATTTTCATATCAGTCATCTGGTCTTGTTTCAGATGGTTCGAGGTATGAGTGCAGGGGCCCGAGTTTTTGAGTACTTGACCTTAGAACCGACCGTTCCACTGACAGGAGGTGGCCGTATTCCTCACCGGTCTCTGACAGGACGAGTGGACTTCATGAACATCTACTTCAGGTAAGATCTCCGTTTCCTCGTATGCAGACGTGATGGAACATCTGAAATAGAATTCAGTCTAATGGGTTACATTGCTGGTTATTTTGTCAGTTACCCAACAAGACCTGGCAACCAGATTTTGAAGAACTTCAGTCTGACTCTTCCTCCTTGTAAAACAGTCGCTATAGTGGGAGAATCAGGAGGAGGTAAAGTCAGATATAATTCAAACAAACAAACAACGGGGCATGGCTTGTTTTTCCCCTGTGAGTTGATTGGCCGTGGAAAAGTAGGCTTCTTAAAGCTTATACCAGACTGCTGTTGGAGGGGAGTGGTTAATGGCTCTGGCTCCGCCCAGACCATCTCACTGACAGTCCGCCTTTGCAATATTCCATGAAAAAATTAAGAGTGGTATATTTTGATTTCATGCTAACTTTAAACCTTTCGTGTTCGTATGCACTTCAGTATCTTAATCACCTTGTCATATTAAACCATTAAACAGATTAGCTCACTGATTTATTTACTCCTGTAATTTAGGTAAATCCACAGTGGCTGCTCTGCTGGAGAGGTTTTATGACCCCAGCGGTGGAGTGATAATGCTGGATGGGCTGGACATCAGAACTCTGGACCCATCCTGGCTAAGAGGACACGTCATTGGCTTCATCAGTCAGGTTCATGTTTCCTTCTTTTGAGCTCTTTCAGCTTCTGTTTGCTACATCATGACTAGCTCTCAGAGTTCTCAAGGTGACATGCTTCGCTAATTTCTCTCTGTTGCTGTTATAAACCTTTTCTGCCTGTAGATTAGTTCACTAGATGTTTAAAAGCGTTGTTTGTATGTTGTTGTTTGGTTCACAGGAGCCTGTTCTTTTTGGTACATCAGTAATGGAGAACATCAGGTTTGGAAAGCCCAGTGCTACAGATACTGAGGTCATATCTGCAGCCAAACAAGCTAATGCTCATAATTTCATCATGGGCTTCTCGGACGGATACAACACAGTGGTTGGCAAGTGCTGTTATATTAACAACATAACAATATACTGTACAACAGTAATTTCATTTATCAGAGCAAGTAGCCTCATGGGCTGCACTTGCACATGTTGTGTAGTAAAGAAATAAAAACAAAAGCAATATTTTGCTGACTGTTTAGGTGAGCGTGGGGTCACCCTCTCTGGGGGTCAGAAGCAGAGAATCGCCATCGCCCGGGCCCTGATCAAAAACCCCAGTGTTCTGATTCTGGACGAGGCCACCAGCGCTCTGGACGCAGAGTCTGAGCGTGTGGTTCAGGAAGCTTTGGACAGAGCCACGAGCGGTCGCACCGTTCTGATCATCGCTCATCGACTCAGCACCATTCAAGGAGCCGATCTCATCTGCGTCATGAGCAACGGACAAATCGTTGAGGTCAGGAAGATGTTTACAAATGTTTACAATTGTGTGGTGAACGTCTTAAACCTGTGATGTTGTTTAATGTTGTGTTCACGTTTTCTATAGGCTGGAACGCATCTGGAGTTACTGAGCAAGGGAGGGCTGTACGCTGAGCTCATAAAGAGACAACGATCTGATCACAAATGATGAGATCAGACTCCGAAACTGATCTACTGTGATGCTCACTGCATGAAAAACTCATTACAGAAAACGTTTGGTGCTCTGTCATAACAAATGATGTGTATGAATATGTGTGTTGAGTTTTATGTGAATTATGATGTGTAAGTGATAGCCATACACACAATTGAACTTTTAATATTTATACATAGTTTTACTCCCCCAACCTTTAGACCATAAGTATTATAATTTTTTTTAATAAAGGCTTCAATAGAAGATGTACATTTTATTTCACTGGAATATATTTTATCAATAGAAATCATTGTGTTGATACTTCGCTTGTCTTACAATTGAAGTATTAAAAAATCGAATATATACTTTATTTGTCGTATGCTTATATTCATTTATTTATGCACATAAAATAAAATTTCACCAACCGTGATACATGATGATATGATAAAATTATATTTATAAATATAAAGTTACAGAAATAATACTTTATCTGATCAGGGCTAATGTTATTAAAACAGGATTACAGTTCAAAGCATTTATTTGCCAAATCCATGTGTAAAATACTGTGACTTTTATTTTGAAATGTGTCTCAGTGAGTCGCCATCTTGAAGCTCTGACTGCTCTCTTCATTTTGCGCACTACGCCCCTTGTTGATTAAAAACACCGTAATCAGCTGTAAAATTATATCTTTATTTTAATTTAAATCATCATAGACGTCGTGGACGTTTAATTTTAAAGCTGTTGTGACTGACAAAAAACATGCAAAAGTATGAGAAGCTGGAGAAGATAGGAGAGGGTAAGTCAATGGTTTGTCTAGCCTGAATGTGTGTGTGTGCATTACAGGTTTATGGAGTATTAACTATAATAAAGGGTTAATTTAAGAGTTTGAAGCGTCTGCTGAAAATGTTATTTACATAAACGTGTTAAGTTTAGATGTTAAGTGTAGATCACACAGGCTGATGCTGGAGAGATGATGCACCTGGTGTTAATCTCAGCATCATTGGGACGTGTCTTAAATCTTATTATTTAGAGACAGTGACTTGTTGCAAAGATCATATATAATGAAATTGCTATAAGGTTCATTGAGTGGCGATTGTTTATAACTATATAATGAAACAGAAGGCTGATTCCTACAGGGGGCGTCTGTGAGCCCAAAGCAAACGTCTCATTGAGCTGCATTTACATGTCAGAAGTTGTTTTGTTTAATTGTACACTAGACAGTATAATCTTTAAAGTATTGTATTGATAATTACAAGTATTGTATTGATAAAGTATTTAGTATTGATAATTTAGGGGGGAAATGACCCATTAATTTTAAACTGCTGTGATTGGTCCATCCTGAAAACGCCGAGAAAAGTAACAGGTGCCACGTGACAACGCTGTCTGCGTAATTGTTAAAAATCCTGGACAGTAATATTATTTTATTGAATTTATTTATCTATTAATATTATTTTCACTAAATGAAATAATTAGATTGAATTCATTCATTAAATGAAATAATGATATAATGATTATAATATAATAATGAATAATATTGTTTGTTTGATTTTGTGTGTTATCAGGTACTTATGGAACTGTGTTTAAGGCTAAAAACAGGGAGACACATGAAATTGTGGCTCTGAAGAGAGTGAGGCTGGATGATGATGATGAGGTAAGAAACTACTGGTGTGACAGGAAACACAATAAAGATTAAAATGCAAGAAAAATATTAAATCCTTTTACAGGGAGTTCCGAGTTCAGCTTTACGAGAAATTTGCCTCCTGAAAGAGTTAAAACATAAAAACATTGTAAGGTATGTTTATTTTGATTTTATTTTGATGTACGTATCTATATATTCCAACATACAGCATATATATATTTGTAATTTATAGTTTATTTCAGTGTATGTGTAATGTTTTTAAAATAAATACAATTTTCCATATATTTCCTCACACAGAATGCATGTAATTGGTTAGTTTTTATTTAGTTTTTGCTGTGTTATTACATTATTAGTGTGGTGGGACTTTTATTATGCTGTATTACTAACCCTGTTGCTTTTTCCTGCAGGTTGCATGATGTTCTTCACAGTGATAAGAAGTTAACATTAGTGTTTGAGTACTGTGATCAGGTAAGAGCTGGTGTCTTACCCTGAAATCATCAGTCCTGCAGATTTAACTAGTTTCATTAAACCATAATCAAAGCGTTTAACGTGTAGTGTGACTTTTAAACAGGATTTGAAGAAATACTTTGACAGCTGTAATGGTGACTTGGATCCAGAGATTGTTAAGGTAAAGTTTGTTATATTCTTATTAAATATCCTGATGTCATTTGACATTTAGGTAATGCCAAAGATTATAGAATAAACAAGATGTTGCAGTTCTGTTACTTTGAAAGGGGGAAACTGCAACACTCAAAATGTCCGCTGTAGTGAAGGAAGTCCTTCACTTCAAAGAGATTTGGCATTGCTGTTATATTGCTAATCTGTGTGTCTGTTCTTTCAGTCCTTCATGTATCAGTTACTAAAGGGTCTTGCGTTCTGCCACAGTCGAAATGTTCTTCACCGAGACCTTAAACCACAAAATCTACTTATCAACAGAGTAAGAAAACAGCTGGATGTGTCTTATTGTGTGTTTTTACTGCTCACTGTTAGTTGATGCACATATCGAGATTGTGTAGTGAGTCTATATGTGTGTTTTATAAAGCATTATGATGTTCAGGGTTTGTTAGGAGGCTGGAGGTTATTGCACTGAACAGCCCTGAATAACATCTGAACATTATTAGAAAAGATCTTCAACCTTTTATAGGAGCTGCAGTGAATGAAACAGTGTGAACAAACAGTGTGATTGCTTATTGTCTGGCTGCTTTAATCCATAAATTCACTTACAACATCACGTGAAAGTTATGAAAATAAATTTCACCAGCCCTGATCATGTGTCAGTAAATAAAGTTTTGGGTAAAACTTGTTGGTGATAAATAGTTTATACATGTGTGTTTTTTTGTACGATGTTTGTTCAGTTAATAAATGTGAGATATTATAATTATGTATAAATTGTATGAACTTTTTTGTTGTTTTTAGAACGGTGAACTGAAGCTCGCTGACTTCGGCTTGGCCAGAGCTTTCGGCATTCCTGTCCGCTGTTACTCAGCTGAGGTGAGTCACAGCAGGAGAAACACAAACCGTGTGATGTTCAGGGATGTTTTCTCAGTGCATCAGCTGATGTGGATGTTACAGGTGGTGACATTGTGGTACAGACCCCCAGACGTGCTGTTTGGTGCTAAGCTCTACTCCACCTCCATTGACATGTGGTCCGCAGGCTGTATATTTGCAGGTATGAATGAGCTACAATTAAAACCTTAATGTTTCCAGTACTGTATGGCTTTATAATCTCTCGTGTTGTCTTTGCTTTCAGAACTAGCCAACGCAGGACGCCCTTTATTTCCCGGGAATGACGTGGACGACCAGTTAAAGAGAATCTTTAGATATCCTTTACACTAGTTCTTCTGTTGTAACAGGGTATGCACATGTAGTAATGGGTTTGGGTTCAGTTTGGAGTGTCTTACTGGAATTACGGATCTTGAAGAAGCTCTGTTGGTATTTGTTGTGTTGTTGGTATTTGTTGTAGTTGACAGTACACGTTTCTTTAACGTTTTGGCACATTATTGGGAACGCCAACAGAAGAACAGTGGCAGACAATGAATAAACTTCCAGATTATAAGGTGCATCATTCATTTGTCTAAAAGCACAAAAACTGTAGAAAAGATGAGCAATGCAGAAAATCACAGTCATGACTTTTACACATCGTAACGTGAGAAAATAGCAAAATAAAAAGGGCTGAATCATTTAACACCCTATATTTACCCTTTTCAGATAATAAGTAAAACGTAATTACCTGTGATATACCTTTTAAAAAACTTTCTTTTCATGACAGAAATATGGAATCAACAATTGTCTACTTTGCAAGCCACAATTTAGTGATATTTGTGTTTATTTTGTATTTAAATGTTTTTGCAGCCATATCCAATGTACCCAGCCACCACATCACTGGTGAATGTTGTCCCTAAACTCAGCAGTACTGGCCGAGATCTGCTGCAGGTATTCTCACCCTGATGACTCACTCTTTATCATATCTGTGTATTATTTATGTTGATTATTTATTTAGTAAGCTTATGGCAGAACTGTAAACTATTATCTGTGTGTGTGTGTGTGTGTGTGTGTTTGCGTGTGTGTCTGTGTGTGTCTGTCTGTGTCTGTCTGTCTGTCTGTGTGTGTTCCTGCAGAATCTTCTGAAATGTAATCCAGTTCAGCGGATTTCAGCAGAGGAGGCCCTGCAGCACCCTTACTTTGCTGACTTCTGCCCACCCTAAATTTGAGGTCCAGTCATGCACTCATTAGAAGTCCGGATGGGCCAGTCTTACCCCACACATCCTCCAGCTGTCAGAGTTACACCTGCTGTGGCAGGATACAAACAGTGTTCTTTGGATCTTTGTTTAGAGCATATGCGAGTCTGACTGTGTTCGTTGTTTGTTTGGTATTGATGTTATGTACTGGAAGAACACTGCAAAGGTCATCCACTGACCCTCCAAGATTCATTTAGTTGCCAGATTTGCTTTGCGGGTCTTTTGTAGTTTACAAAACTCTGAAGACTGTTAAGGGCAGCGTTTTTCAAAAGTGTTATTTATTAAGGTACAGAGATCATGCTTGGTTTAACTTATGTTCCAATATATGTAGTATTTAAAATAGTGACTTTTTGTTTGTTGAGTGTGTTACACATTCTATAAGAGTAAGAAGCACAGAATTCTTTATTCTCTTTGTCACACGGGTGCAAGATTTTAGAATTTTTTTATGGTTTAAATAATAATGAATCTGAAGGCGTTGCAGAAAAATGACTTGGACACATCCGTGCTAATAGAAGCTGTTTTCTTCTATTGAAGATGCTAAAAAACTTTGGCACAGTGGACCATAAAAACAACTTCAACAGTTTACTACAAAAGTTATGTCTCAAAAACACACTGTTTTCTGAAAGCCTCATATTGCAATTTAAACATTTCAAATTCCACAAGGAAAGCATAAATTAAATGACAGTGTTGCCATGACAATTTCATGTTATGCTTTACACACACACACAACAACACGTGTGTATATATATATATGTGTGTGTGTGTTTGTCAAGGGACTTTATTTCTGATCAGCTGTACGTTCTTTAAGAACAAAATCAATATCTCATCTTTTAGCCTGTAGTTGTGATAGCATCTGTTATTAAGTTACAATTACAGTATTCATCTGAAAACTGTTTAATCTTAACAGTGTTTGAAAATAATTTATTACAAAAATCTGATTCCTCAGGAGACACAGGTTAAAAATTGGGTTGACTTGAAAGGGACCATTCTGGGTATGTTTGGAAAATCTATGACAATTTCTGTTTAAATATTATGTTTTATTAATAAAAAATTGAATATGACTTGTTACAAAGACAAACATAAATGTTGTTAAAATTAGGGCATATATGATATTTAAATTAGCATTAGCTCGGATACTTGTAATAATGTAGCAAAACTCGGTTTGTAAAAACTCAGCACTGATTCAACTTTTTTGTGGCATATTTTATGATCATCGACAAACAATGTGTAAAATTTGTTTGAAGAACTTTAGCGGTTTAATAAAATGTTTTCAATAAACAAGTCTTATGAATGTTCTTACGGGGACCACAGCGAAAGATCCCATCCTTACATCATACCAGGAACACAGGAACCAAGATATAGTTCCTGTAACACATCATCACAGAGTTCCTGTAATGCTTTGGCTGTGATTTGATAGCAAAAGATTTGATGGCTGTTTGTGTTTTCCAATGCAGTAGATTCTGAATGCATCTGTTTCTCTTGGTGGGCTGGTTTTAATGTTAGCTAGATGTTACAAAGAAACCTTGATTGTGGTATAACATTAATTTTTAACTTTTTAGAACAAACAGGGCATGAAAATACTTATGTTGACTTGGGTTCAAACTTCATCCTATGATATATGAGTTATAAAGACAAATCTATAATAATCACATATAATAATGTATGTAAATGCTCAATATATCACCAGTCTGCAGTGTCAGTAAATCCTGAGTTTGGAAACGAAAAAGGTTTGAAAAAGAAATAGTTTAGTGTTTACCATTAGACGGTAGACCTATAACTGAGGTCTGTACTTGGAAAATACAATTCTCAGTTTATGGAGATTGTGATGTTTTCTGTAACAAACAGATCAACGCACATTTTGTGTGAAAATTTTGCGCACATCTAGTGAAATATTTGGTAATACACAAATAGAGATATTAATTAGTCATGCTGAAGTTCTGAATTCTGTGGCCAAATCTTTTATCTTCCTGTAACTGTTTTTCAGAATGACACACCTAAATGGATTCAGCTTGTCATGTGATTTTGCCCTTATAAGAATCTCACGTTCATCTGAGGAAGGTTGATAATTTTTTCTGCACAGGTACATCTGAACTAGATAAAGTGTTTATTACTGTTTTCAGATATACAGCTTGTGCTGGTCTGATTATGGCAAGAATTCTGATGATTCTCTTCTTTACGGTAAGTTACTGTAATTTTTATGATTCTCTAAAAACAGCAGCAAATGCATTAATTCTAATTTATTGTTTTTATTATACAATGCAACACAACATGACCATGTTTTAACCTCCCTGTATGTAGCACATGGCAATTTTATTTTAGTTTCATGTCGTTTTAAACCTGTATGATTGTTTTTGGAAAAAATCACAACACAGAAGATAATTTAAAGTATGTTGGTAACCAAACAACAGTGGCACCCTTTGACTTCCACTGTATGAACATAAAACCACTGAGACATTTCTCAAAATATCTTCTTTTGTGTTTCACAGAAGAAAAAAGCCATATAGGTTTGAAATGACATGAGGATGAGTAAATGATAGAAAAAATGGTGCTTTGTAGAAAGACCGGGGCTGGCTGTCACATTTTTACTTCAGTGAATATTTAGCAGGCTAGATTTATTTTTGTAACATTTTATTAAAACATGGTTTGATTAATGCATATTGACCTTTTGTGATAACTGGACTATGGACAGAATAAACAAAAATGAATGTGATTCATAAGAGTTTTGAACGAGGTGTTTTAACTCAACATCTAATTGAAAATCATATAGTCCTCGTGACAGTAGCCCCGGTCTTCCCTGTCTACAGTGTTGATATGGACAGGAAACAGTTCTATGCCTAACATGTGTTTTTTCTCTTACAAGCAGAATATTCCTTTCATATCAGGTAAATGCCCACAATGTAACATTGTAACAGGTAACAATGTTTATATATGTAACATATAAACACATTTTATTGTGTTCTGTGTCGGCTGTGTTTGTAGGAACGCTGGTCAATGAATCTGCATTCACTATTGCTGGTAGAGAATACAAGTTTCCAGTAAACTTTTCTTCTCTTTTTAAAAGCCTCGGGCCACTGCAAAAAAATGTTTTGCATATCAATAGTTTGTAAATCTAGCTAATTCACACATCTTCCTTATTTCTCATTTGTACTTCTCGTGATCTCATGATCTTCTCCACACTGCAAGATGTCTGTGTTTCCCTCCATTTCAGATATTTTGAATGTTACCTATTCAACACATCAAGATGTTACATATTTACATGTTCATACTTCTACACAATTTACACACAAGGCTACAACATCTGGTAAGTATTTAGATACTAATAGATATTTAAACAGTTAAAACATTCCAGTTTGTTTTCCAGATTTTTAGATGAACTATGGCTTTAAGCATTTAAGCAAGAGCTTGTTTCTCCAGCTCCATCAAGCGTCACTGGTCTACGGTGTGAGTACTCGTGGACCAGCAGGGCTCTGATTCTAGTCTGGGATGCGGCATGTGGTCTTCAGCCTGTCTATGAGGTGCAAGTAAACACAGAAGGTCCAACAATCATTCGAGAAACAAGGTTTCAGATTGATGACATGTTGTCAGCTGAACAGTATAACATCAGCGTGACATCACTCTGTGGAGACAAGAGAAGCCATTCTGTGTCCATCATCTGTCAGACCAAACTAAGAGGTAGGACTGAATTTATAGAGTTCATAGTTACTGAACGAATTTGCATGTAGAAATAATGAACACATTCATGGCTAACAGGGAACGTTGTCAGAATGTTGGCTAATGTCCTCTAAAAGTTCCTTCAGAGTTATCAAAATCATTTTTGCTGTAATGTTAGTATAAAGTATCCCTAACGTTATATCTATGTATATGTGTAAAAAAATAGTTTTTAAGTTAGTGAAACGCTGCATAATTAAAATATTTGAAAAACATTCTTATAACTAAGCAATACAACGTCTAAAAAACTTTTGTTTTTACTTTATGTAAATGTTATGGGAACATTCTTACAACCTAGAATTGGTAGTTGGTTTAGATGTAAATGTGTCTAGTTGTTAATTATATCTTATATTTTTAACATGATCATCATGGTTGTTTTTCAACTTGTTTTTCGATGCTAATTTAATAATGTATTTTATTCTAGGAGTCATTATTGGATGTTCAGTGGCCCTTCTGTTAATGCTGGTCTTCATTGGGCTCCTTCTGTTTTATTGTGAAGTCTACAGAAAGCTCAGGTCTGTCAAATGGTTTCTGTTTAGTAGATTAACTTTTGTATTATGTAGTATAATCACAGTGTATGTACACGTATGAGTAATTTAAGTATATTTGAATATGTCACATATGCTGATTTTTCTAATGCCATTTCTTTGTGACCATTGTTGTTTTCACAGAATGTTTTCGAGAGCGCTGGCAAATTCACATAATTCTGCTTACCAGCAGCGTATGGGCCAGAGTCACACAAACACTCCCAACATACGAGACAATCAGAACTCACAGTCACACTGTACAGACATGCCGACTGATGGAACCCAACAGTACCAAACTCTAGACATGATAACATTTGCAAATACACCTTATGAGAGCTGCCATCCGTCTCACATCTCTGAGCCCTCAGTTAAAGAAAGAAATACTTCAGACGTAGACATTTATGAAAATATACCTAACTGAACATACTTACTAAGATTATTTAGATTATGAAGTCATGTTTACTACACAATGTACTTGTTTATAAAATGTATTGATTTCAAAATGTGAAAGAAAGGCATGTGAAATGTTTTTTACTTTTATATGCTATTTACTGTTTTATTATTTTAAGATTTGTATGCTACACTGTTAAACTGTAATAAAAATAAATAAAACAGTTACTTGCTTCTAAATTCAATTTGTGTTAAAATCTTTTAACATTCAAACAATGAGTCAAAATTCAACCTAATTAAAAATGTTAATATAATAATAATAAGAATAACGAATATTAATTTGATTTTACGCCTTTTCTAAACGCTCAGCTCATTGGTTTAGAAGATTGTGACGTCAGATCACGTGGTGTATGGCTGTATCACGTGACCTGTCTCGCCCTGACGGACACGGAAGTGAAAATAAAACAGTTGCGGAATAAAAGTGTCTGTATTAATATTTATTAATATGAGTGACGAATATTATCTGGAGCTGAGCGGAAACCCCGTGCAGTTTGAAAACGCGTCGAGCGTCAACAATGTGTTTTTCGACGAGGCAAATAAACAGGTGAGGACACATTAAACACATTAAACATTATAAGTGTCTATAATGGTTGTGTCTTAAAACCTAATGTGCTGACTATTTAGACGGCATTTCTGGGCATCATAATAGCTCTTAAAACAGTTTCATTTTAAAACAGTCATTTTCACCTAGTTCATGAATGTTAATTATATTTCCTGATATGAATGATGCTGTTATTGCAGGTGTTTGCTGTCAGGTCTGGGGGGGCCACTGGTGTTGTGGTTAAAGGTCCTGATGACAAGAGCTCAGTGGCTTTCAGGTAGAAACATTGAGGATTCAGTGAAAAGCACACACTCACACACACACACACACACACACACACACACACACACAGTTGTCTGATTTGTGCTTTGTTTGACAGAATGGATGACAAAGGTGAGGTAAAGTGCATTAAATTCTCATTGGGGAACAAAATCTTGGCTGTCCAGCGAACATTAAAATCGGTTGTAAGTAACATGGGTGATTGATGTTGCATTAGATGAGTTCAGTCGTGTACAGGTTCCCCTTTTAAAATATTTTGTTTTCCTTTAGGATTTCATAAACTTTATTCCTGATTATCCTCACTTGGAATTTTCTCATGAGTGCAAGGTATAACCCAAAACACCAGTTTCTCAACCAATTATTAAAACAAGACAAACAAGCATTGAAATAGACTAATGACAGATATTTTTAGTGTTTGGTTATTTCTATAATAGATCTACATCTTTCTAGTTATGCCAAACTTTTGGGTACAAATTGTGAGTGGGGGGCTTTAATTATTGTTGTGATGAAGATCTTAAAGTGAAATAGTTTGAGATTAACAGCTCTAGTCTAAACAAAGAACTTGGACATCTTTTTCCCAGTGATTTATGGGTAATTATTTTGTCACCCTCAGATGAAGAATGCCAATATTTTGGGGTTTTGTTGGACCAACTGGAATGAGATTGTGTTTATTACTGATCAGGGAATAGAGTTTTATCAGGTATGTTGATCCTGTTGATCATATTTATAAAAGCTTTATAATCTTTTTTTAAAATTAATTGCGTTTGCGTCTTCATTTAGGTGCTGCCTGACAAACGGACTGTGAAGCTGTTGAAGAGTCAGAGCATTAATGTGAACTGGTACATCTATTGTCCTGAAACAGCTGTTCTTCTGCTCTCCACTACTGTACAAGGCAACGTCCTGCAGCCGTTTGCTTTCAAAGTGAGTTTCATCTTTATTTCATCCATTCATCACATTCCCACTTTCATTGATTTTATAGATAACTATATAGATAGTCCTGCAGTTCCGCATACTGAACTAAAACTTAATCAAATACAGCATTAATGCTTTTTTCATTCATGCTAATGATTATTTCAAATTAATTGAATGTGAAAATAGTCACAACATGTAAATGATAGTATGCATATTTCATTATAAATTTATATTCAACTTGAAATCATAATGCTGATCAAGTTATTTGTACAGCTGTTACTTTGGTTAAAGCTGTTCTCTGTTTTCCTTTCATATATGGAAAACTCCT
>JAZGTK010013223.1:0-14446 GCA_036877625.1 Ambastaia sidthimunki | reverse complement strand
GATGTGTGAGGATTATTTTGCGAGTAGGTGTGTTTCATGTTAACATACATGCAGCAGGAGAACTGTTTAGTACATATTAATTGAGGTAAATATTGGAGATTGGCTTGTAAATGTATGTGCAGTAGTGTGCAAGTGTGTGGATGGCGCTTTCACATGTCCTTGTATAGAGCGCGCTTTATTTTAATGCAAACGTTAGACATCCTCAAAGAAACACAGAGAAACGCTAAACCACAAACATTACCACACCAAGATACGTGATAAGTAACACTGTTTAACCAATTGCTTTATTCCACAATTGTGAAAACTAGCAATACACTCGAGTTTTCAGTACTCGAGTTAAATGAGGAATCAGTTTGTTCGAACTGCCTCGTTCAAACGAACCGATTCACCAAAATAAACCGGACTTTCGGCGCAAAATAAAGACCTTAAGGGAATGATGTTAAATTGATTCAGACAAATCAAACAACTTAAAGGGCTCACAAAATGGGTTTATTATTTTGTTTCGTTCCCTGAGGTGTAACTGTAACGTTACTGAACCTGGCCGACGGGGCCAACGCCCAGGATGCAGTGATGTACAGGAACTGTTGTTATCTTGCTCTGGGCTTTTAAACGAGAAATGAATAGCAAATGTTATAAGCTATGAAACTTTCAGGGTGTGTTAATGACACCAATACCTCTTATATGTCAGAAGATCATAGGAAATTTTACGTGACCCCATTGTCAAGACCCCTTTAGGACCACTGCTTGACCTTTCTAACTAGGCCTAGTTGTTTGTATTTGTAAAAAAAACATTCTATCCTACCACAAATTAAAACGAAAACGTGGATCAAATAATTAGTGTTTAAATATAAAATCATCATATCTTATATGTTATAGTGATATAATGCAAAACATTATGCCAATCAAACAGATTATATCTTTAAATATAGCCCTGACAATATTACTTCAAGCAAGGTTGAAAAAGTTTATAATACAGAAGTAGTACAAAACTTTTTAACACAGACTTGACATGCAATATTGACCTAACAATGTTAACTAACTTTATAACATTTTAAAATGCTTAACATTGGTTAAAATACATTCATATAAATAAGCCTGTTCATATTTGTATTACATACACATATACACACCACACACACACATATATATATATAATGGCATAAGCATTATATAATTCTCATGTTACTCAATTACATAATGCTTGTTGATAATGTATCGCTAAATGTTTTTCTTTCTCACTACATTGATAAGGCGGTTTCTCATTTCACTCCCCAGTTCAATATGAAGTGAATTCAGCAGGGTTCCCACACCATGCTCAAGGAAAACCAAAGAATTCCAAAATAGTGATTTCCAGGCCTAAAAAACTCACGTAATTGGCTAAAAATTGATCTTTGTGAGTGCATCCAGTAGCCTTGAATGACTGGAAAAGTTATTGAAATAATATTTTCTTTGTCCAGTAGACATAGAGACACTGAAGACTCAATTGACTGTAACACAATTACTATTTTGTGCATTCAAATTCGGCTGATATTTATCAAAAACATCACTGTGCATCACAGCACGACAGACCTTCAGAAGTTGTTTGGTTTTCTTGTACATTTTGGGAATTTCAAGAGATCAAACATTTAGTCTGAAATAAGTTTGTCAACAGGATGGGAAATGGCCGACCCCTGGTCAGAGAACTTTAACACAAATAACTCCGGACACTTTCACAATAAAGTGTTTAGCTACAAAATATCCCTTTTATCTATATCAAAAAAAGGTCAACAGAGCCAAGTCTTTGTTTTGAAATGGACTGTTCCTTAAAATGACCAGCATTCTCTGTGGTGACTTAAACTAAATTAACTCAGGAGATTAGAAATGTGTTTTAGTTTAACTACAGAATCGGATAAATTCTTTATGTCAGGGCTTATTTTCACAATCTCAAAATATTTATTTTGATTGTTTTATTCCTTATCACAAATTAAGCCGCAAACTTTTGAATTCAGACATTTTATAATGATAGTTTAGATTATCATGAGTTACTTCTGTATATCACAACAGGTGAATTTGAAAATATCCTGGCAAACTTTCCAAAATAACAGACGTGAATGAGGATTTAGGCTGTCAAGCTATACAATTACAAAGAAGCACCTTTAAAATATCAAAATGACTAGAATATTCTTCAAAAATTCACCTTTTGTGTTCCACAAAGTCAAATAGGTTTGAAATGACATTAACACTAAATGAACAAAGTGGGTGAATGACAGAGAATGTTCATAGTTGGGTGAACTGTTTCTTAAACATCCTAAAAATAAAACAATCCTATGAAACTGACGAATACATACATCTCTTTTTCTGGAGAGTGATACATTATATGTCAGTTTTCCAGGTTCTGTTTGTTTAAAGCCAGTGAATTTGAATGACTGGTATGTTACCAATCTGCACTGAGGACACTAACAAGTCAAGCAAAGATGTCACTGACTTTAAATGGAATTATTTGCTTTTCAGGGCATGTCATGTTCAAGTGGCACTGTGACTGTGTTGACAGAGTGTTTGGACAGCTAAATTGTGTGATCTGCAGATATAAACTTGCGCTTTGACAGTCTGCAAGTGCCAGAAATCCCTTTGGGTTGCTTGAATAAATCACCTGTCAGACACCCTTTGTTTTAAAGGATATCTGTGGTTTCCTGTCACTAAGGGGTGGCTTGTTTTGATTAGCAATGCCCTTTGGATTCCAGAAGACAAAGTTATTATTAGCAACATAACGCATAACATTATTGGGCTGGATTAATTAGTGTTTAGGTGATAGCTGGCACACCTTAATGCCTGTAAAGTGATTTATGACTTGTGTTGTTGTTGCTTAGTTTTGCAACAACTTAACAACTACAGCGAGTTCCATTTAACAATTTAGATATAACCAAGATGTTGATATTCATTTTAACAAAGAGTCAAAGTCAACTGAACTGGGCAGTATATCCATTCCCAAAAGTGGTGTGTGTTTGTGTGTGATCAGTTGATGTGCCCAAAGTCTTTTGATTTCTGCCAGTACTCTGGTGAATTTTGTCTACTATACAGTATGAATGTAGGTGATTTCAGATGCGGCTTTTGTTTTGAGACAGGAGGAAGTGACAGACAAAAGGCAGAACCGGGAGGAGTGAATGTGAAGTAGAGGTGAGTGCGTCCACCATGACTGCTGGGCCACTCGTGACCTCATAGCAGCTATTTGTGACCCTAAGGTTTGAATGGCTTAGTAGTCACAAAGGCATCTGACTCGTGCTACAGGAGACACAGATTGTAAACGCCTCCTCCAGACTGTATTTATTAAACTCAGGACAGAAAACATAAAGGTTTACATTGTGTCTGATATCTGGAGGTGCCGCAGACCTGAATCTCAAGCCTCTGATAGAAAAATCTGAAAGAATTGTTGGACTTTATCTGTTTCTGAGGGATTTTCTTGGTTTTGATATTTTGAGCAGGTAAGAAAAGACTTTTACATTTCAATGTGCCCAGAATATGAGGTGTTAAATCTTTGTTTATTGAGTATGATTTATTTTCATGATTAGTTTAGCTGTCTACATAATAACATTTTTGTGGATAGTGTAGGGTTTCTAAATACAGTGCATTCTTGAGAGACAAACTTTCAGATAACTATGTAACTATTCAAAAAACTTTCGGATAACTAACTATTTTCTGATATTTTTCAGCAATGCCATATTGTGAAATAGTTTTTGTTTTAATCATAATATATTGGTCATTTTGTAAATCTCACAAATGCTGTCGACAATATTTTGCTTTAAAATTTAGGCCTAGCCTTCGTTTACTAAGAATTGTTGGCATCGTACATTTTTTCCACAACAGTTAAGCACATCGCTGTATTCTTATATTTGTAACGTGTAGTAAATTTACTATTCACATGTAATATAAAACATAGCATATAGGTGTATATTACTTAAAGTGCACAAATCATGGTAGTAATTGTACTCTCAAATTTATTCTTTTTATTATTTTAATTTAATATTATTAAATGTATTTAAATTTAATTTATTTAACAGTGTTTTTAATACAAAATTACTGTAATACAGTAATGAGTCTAATCAGAATGTTAGAAACATTTTCTGTATGCCAGCATAATATGTAGTCACCTAAGCCATTAGTAAGATCTCTGCAAAAACTGAAAACTGTCACTCTTCTTTGAGTGTCCCAACCATCCTGACACGCCAACATTGCCTCCACCAATAGCGTGACTGTGAGGCGGGACAATCTGTTTAGCCGGCCAATGACAGACAGGGGACTGTTTTCTTTATAAAAAATGTGTATTTAATTTTGTTGCGAAATGTGACCTGAACATTCATTGCCCCATTCAGGTCTCGTATCTGTTTACTGACATACATTTGTACATTAGTCTTGTCTTGCATAAACACACAATTTATGATGTTAGTCATAAGCTTTGCACTGTTGTTTTAAAAAAAAACATCCTACTGTAAAGTTGAAGTGAGAGCTCGACGTAAGTCTAGCCTGCTATTAATTTACAGCTATTGCAGCAGTGATAAAAATCACAGGGGTTGTAATGTGGTAGAACCAGGCTCAGATATCATCAGTTCTGTAGCTTTCCCAGCAGGGTCATGTGATAAGATCATGTCACCTTCGTTACTTAAAATGATAGTTCAGCCAGAATTAAAACTTCTGTCATTATTCACTCATTGAACTCACTGTCATTTAGTTCCACACTGGTATGTTTTTATTTTGTCTTTCATGAAACAGGAAGAGAAATTTTTGAGAACATTGTTATGGCTTTTAAAGTAAATGGTCATTAAAGCTGTCTGTTACTAACGTTTGGGCAAACGTTATTGTGTTTCATAGAAAAATAAATTAAGTCATACAGGTTTAAAAGTCATGTGACCCTACTTTTAAAAGTATGTTTTGTTTATTGCCCTGGTCGCTGTACTTCCACAATACATTCCTTAATGGGGCAGGTAAAACAAATATTTTAGATTCAAAAGTTTGTTGTAACTTAATATTCTGGCCATTTTAAGACAAACTTTAATGGAATGTAAATAAAAAGTAGTACTGTCGCTTTTCGTATAATTTTTTCTAGGTCATTGGCTGTACTGTAAAGGTTGTGTGAGTGAGTGAGTGTGTGTGTGTTTGCTTGGGTGTGTGTGAGAGAGATCAACATGGTCCTTGCCCACCTGAAAGGATTCAGTAAAAATCTTCTGAGGGTGAAGGTGGTGGACTGTAGTACAGAAGAGACTCGGCTTTCTCGATGCCTCAACACCTTTGACCTAGTGGCCCTTGGAGTGGGCAGCACATTGGGTGCTGGTGTGTATGTGCTGGCCGGAGCTGTGGCAAGAGAAAATGCTGGGCCGGCTATCGTGGTGTCCTTCCTCATCGCAGCACTGGCCTCCGTCATGGCCGGTCTCTGTTACGCTGAGTTTGGCGCGCGTGTTCCAAGGACGGGCTCAGCGTATCTTTACAGCTATGTGACGGTGGGAGAGTTGTGGGCCTTCATTACTGGCTGGAACCTCATCCTCTCTTACATCATAGGTAAGGATTCTTTAAACAAAACTCTGCATTAAAGGGATGGTTCGCCCAAAAATGGAAACTTAGTGATTATTTACTCAAACCCCCATGGCTTTCTTTGATCTTCAAAAACCAAAACTGAGATTTGTGATGTTATGGTTTTTCTGTTTCTGAAGGTTTAAAACAACACCAAAGTGTTTTGAAATACTGCTATCGACTTCCATTCAAGATAAAAAATAGAACCCTTTGTTTAGGAGTGTATACAAACAGTGCAGTTTACTCCTCCACCATTCAGTTGTGAATAGAGCTGTTGTTATGGTCATGGTTTAAAAATAAACGTACGTGTGTCAAGACTTTCATCGAACAATGGATTATACTACACAGAAAATCAAAACGATACTTTTTAAAAATCTGTTTTGAGTCTGAAGATCGAAAAAACCATCAGGGGTTTTTAAATGACAAAAGACTTACTTAAATAAACTTAAATTTTCATTTTTCAATAAACTACTCTTTACTTTTGCCTGTTCAAGATAAATTACTGTTACCCTATAATATGTTGTATATTGTTGTTTATCATTAATAAATGTTGACTGATTATAACAGTCGGTGCCTGTATATTTTGTTCAAAAAATATAGTTAATTGCACCTGGTATAATGCGCTGTCTGCACTGATTTTGCCACTTTAGAACTGTATAGAACCCTTCTTGCAAAATGTCAACAGTGGCAAGAACCAATATCACCTGACAACTTCAATGTTTACTGTCTCAGGAACATCTAGCGTGGCTCGGGCATGGAGCGCAACCTTTGATGAGCTCATCGGGAAACACATCGAAAGGTTCTGCAGGCTTCACATGAGCATGAGCGCCCCAGGAATACTAGCCGAGTATCCCGACATGTTCGCTGTCGTCATCATCCTCATTCTAACAGGCAAGTCAATGAAAGTCAGATGTCATTTGGGCTCTTGATGATATAATAGGTCATAATGAGGTGAAGAGGTTGGATTTGAGATCAGATGTTGGGTTCTTGAATATGTTCTGCAGGTTTGTTGGCGTTCGGGGTGAAGGAATCTGCTATGGTCAATAAGGTGTTCACCTGCATCAATGTTCTTGTCCTGATGTTCGTGGTGGTGTCGGGCCTGGCCAAAGGAACCTTCAGAAACTGGCGTTTAAGTCCAGAGGAAACCCTCAACAGCACTTACCATACAAAGTAAAGATCAGTTCCTGTTTCTTTTTGATTAAACTATAAAGAATGTTTTCAAACACAGGAAATCTATTTTCTATTTTGTTTAGAAACAATTAGTAGAGTAATGCTGTGATTCAGTAGTTCTTTGTATTATCAGTACATCAGAACTGTTGCTGTCTAAAGAGAGTTTTGGTGTTGGTGGCTTCATGCCCTTTGGTTTCTCTGGAGTTTTGTCTGGTGCCGCAACCTGTTTCTATGCTTTCATCGGGTTCGATTGTATCGCCACAACAGGTGAGTTGAATTTAAAACTAGATTTCTCCATTCAGTATTTTCGACATCCTTATTGGTCATTGATTTGAGTGCAATTCAAAATGATGAGGTGAACAAAATGACTCCCTTCAGGACAGTCATAAATGTCATTTAAATTTAGTAGAGAATGTATCATTTCTTAGACTCTTGTAAGACCTCATTAAACTACAGAATATTAAACTGAATGTTATTAGATGTACTCAATAAAAATACAACTATAATAATAACAGTAAAAATAAAATCAAAATAAAATGGCAATGTAGTAAAATTAGAAATTAAATACTGAGGTAATTGTCCATTTAAACATGTAAATGAGATTAACGTTTATAGCTTCCAGGTTCTTAGTTTCTCCTGGTTTTCTTTCTCCTGTTCTTCAGGGGAGGAGGTGAAGAACCCACAGCGGGCGATACCCATCGGCATCGTGGCATCACTGCTCATCTGTTTTGTGGCATACTTCAGCGTGTCAGCCGCCCTCACAATGATGATGCCGTACTACATGCTGGATAAGAACAGCCCTCTGCCTGTGGCCTTCAAATATGTAGGCTGGGACGGTGCAAAGTATGCGGTAGCTGTTGGATCTCTGTGTGCTTTGTCCACCAGGTAACAGCTAACAGAACAGAGTTCTTAAAGGCAGGGTTTTGTTATGCTGATTAAAAGTATTTTCACATCCTGATAGCAATCACTAAGTAGTCTAAATATATTTATAAAAATATATTTTTATGTTTTCTTCATAGTCTGTTGGGCTCAATGTTCCCAATGCCCCGGGTAATATGGGCCATGGCAGAAGATGGGCTTCTCTTTAAGTTCCTGGCCAACATCAGTGAAAAATCCAAAACCCCTATCATAGCCACTTTAATCTCAGGTGTAGTGGCAGGTGAGACTCAATCCTTTACAGCTCTTAGTAAAGACATTTTTATAATTTACCTTTATTGGAATTTGGTAAACATTTTACATTACATTTTTAGCAAAACAAATAAACTATGAAATCCCTGTTGAAGTCGCACCATTCTACTACACTTTAAATGTATTTTTATTATAACTGTCCAATCACGTAAATATACTTTTGTTTAAGATTTACACATTAATTAAAGGTGACCCACAGTGTAAATAAAGTATAAATTAACTGCATGTCAGACCTGGGAAAAAATTATAACCTTGCTGTTTTCTTTGGCCTTAAAGCAAAGCTCCATTCTTTAAAAAGACAGTGTATTGTAATTAAATATAACAGAGTAAATATCTTTTAATACCCTGCCATTATCTCTCAACAGCTGTGATGGCTTTCCTGTTTGATCTTAAAGATCTGGTTGATCTCATGTCTATTGGCACTCTGCTGGCATACACGCTGGTCGCAGCCTGTGTCTTAGTTTTGAGGTATGTCATGAGCTCTAAAGAGTTTAGCAGGAAATAATCAAGTGTTTGATATGTTTGTCATTCCAGCACTGTACTGAATGTGTACTGAACTGTACGAAACTTCATTTTGTGTGGCAAACATTTGTTTTTTGTTTAAAATGTCATCTTGAAGTTTTGTCAGAAAATTGTTATAATTACATCTTTTCTGTTTTCATTCAAAATATAACACATGATGTCGTCATTTTGGTGCATACTAAATATAAATTACGATTTATTTTACGAAATTACAATTGGTTGTCATGTCATCTTGCAAATACATTGATATCAGATCATAGATGTTGGTTTGTAGTTGACTTCAGCTCTCTCCCCCTCTCTCTCTTTCTCTCTCTCCCTCTTTCTTTTACTTTTTCTCTCTGTCTTTCTCTCTTTTAGATACCAGCCAGAGCAGCCCAGTGTGAACGTACAGTATCAGATAGCTAACACTCAGGAGGAAACTGAAGCTGAGTCTATTAACGATAGTGGTGCTGACTTCCTGCCTGGATCTGAAGACCTCTTCACTCTCAGCAACATCCTCTTCCCTAAAAACCAAGAGCCATCACATCTCTCTGGCCTCACTGTCAACATCTGCACCAGTGTGTTAGGTCAGGCATAACACATTCACAGGTTCTAACACACTCACAATTGTTGGAAACAGTGAACACTGACAGTCTCCTATATGTGATGTTATTTTACAAAACAATGCTGCTCTCTCTGCAGGTGTGCTGGTGTGTGTGTTCTGTGTTGTAGCAGTGCAGGGTGGCTTTCAGGTCTGGGCTGTTGTTGTGCTTGTAGCTCTGGCTGTGGTTTGCTTCATCATCACCTTCTTAATATGGCGGCAACCAGAGAGCAAGACAGAACTCTCCTTTAAGGTAAATACAACCTTCCACATAGAGTTTTGTGCCTCTTGTACTGGTTTAAATGGCTTAAACCAGACCAAGCTGGTTTGCTGGTCTTCTAGCCTGGTTTGACTAGTTTTTCCCAGTTTCTTTTAAGCTGGTCTCTTAGGTAAACCAGCTTAGGTTAAGCCATTTTTTTGTATGTGTGTATTTTCTAGGTTCCCCTGCTGCCGTTTCTGCCCATCCTCAGCATGTTTATTAACGTGTACCTGATGATGCAGCTGGATACAGGCACCTGGATGCGTTTTGCCATTTGGATGGTTATAGGTGAGTGTAGTAAGTACATCAGTAGAAGCCGTCACTATAGTAAGTTTATTTTAAGGCCTTATCTTCCATACATTACTACAATGTTCTATAGCTCAATTAGTAGAGCAAAGGATCCGTTTCTTTGGATAAAAGCATCTGTCAAATGCGTAAAAGTAATGGTATGTGTGAGCTACACTGGAGTAAAATGTTTCTAATCATTAAAAGACATATTGTATGTGATTAATAAGGACTAATTTCATGGTACAGTTTGCAGCTTGCCAACGTTTGCTCAGTATATGGTGCCTTAAAGCTTTTGCCAAACAGTTGCAACAGCAACAACAATGTTAAAAATATTGATGATTATTATTAATAATCCGACATAAAGCTGGTTATCAAAACTTTTCTATTATGCTGCAGCTATGCATGAATATAGAATTTAATTGATGTGCATTCAAAGGTTTATATTTTATAAATATTTTATATTTAAAACAATATGTGTCTTTGCTGTTTAGTCCAACAACATGAGAGTGTGACATTGTTTATAGAACTGTTGTATAAAAACAATTGTGTAATCTGCATTTTAGACAATGTTTTGCCAGCACTCTTTGGACTACTGCTTGAATTATCAGAAACGGAGCTTATTTACTGGGAAGTTGTATTGAAATTTCTTTCTTAGATTTGAGGCAGTTTTTTAAGCTTCTTTTGTTTTTCTTTCTAGGTTTTGTTATTTATTTTTGCTATGGTATCAGACACAGTAATGAAGCAGGGTTGAGCAGTGACGGCACAGAAGACAACACCACCTTCAAATCAATAGTGCCAGACAAACCTCCTGCAACAAAGAAAGAGGCGACAGTCTTGAGCAACGGTATTAGTGCCACAGCAGAGTAGGACACAAAACACAGAGAAAACACAATTGACATGCCTTTTCAGCGATGTACTGAAACCAAAACTCTACAAAACAATGACATTTATGTATTACTAGATCCAAAGCACAAAGCAGCATCAGAGGATGTGAGAGACTGATTTGAGGATTTATATTTACCTAATAAATAAAGTGCCTTTGTATTTAGGTCAAATTGTGAAGGACAGCGTTACTGGTTATAACAGGGTCACAGTATACATGCTCTGGGCATATATAGGGACTTACAATATTATTATTGCACTGCAATATAATAACAATAGATTCTTTCTTTCTGAAATTTTGTTATCTATTTATTTTTTGTATTCTTTCATCATGCATTTACTTGTGCTCTTTTAAAAGGTTATGAGGAAATGTATACAGGTCACTTGCAGTTACTGAGGAAGTACAGATTGTGTGCAATTAATACCTATTTTTTTAAATCAACCTTTGCAAGAGGGAGCTAGTATAAAAAAGCTAAATTATTCTGAGGATTGTTTCTGAATTAACTATTTCTTTGGTCAGATTTTCTGACACAGTCAACCAGTGTGTACATGTTGCTTCTTTGTGAGCGGGTTTACATTTTCATCTGGGGTTGGGATGTTTATTTTTGTACAGTATATTTTGGATTTTAAATGTATTTTCCTTTTGTTTTGGGACTGTGGGGAAACAAAATCCATTAATGATCAAAAGCATTATGGTGGATTTATCATTCACTGAATTATCCTGTTTGCTACTTTGAATTCAAGTTCATAATGCGCAATAAACAAAACTGCTTTTGCCAAACATTGTAAGTAAATTTCACATTTTTCACATTTCATATTTTAGGTAATAGAAAAATACAACAGGTTCACATCAAATCATCTTAATGGAACTGTACATTTACTGTAAATATATGCTGTTTTTAAGCAATAAATTATTTTGTTGCAAAGAAAACAAATTGTTTGGAAAAAATGCATTTTCATAACACAATAATTATTACATCACCTAAACATTACAGCATATGCAAAATATGTGTATGTACTGAACATGGCATTATATAGGCTTATTTACAGCTAATTGGTCTGTATTATAGGATGGCTATATAAGCTACAAGAGCAAAATCTAACATCAAGCATGTTACATATTTTTTTTGTGTTTATCTTTGTGCTTATTTCATGTAGAAGTAAATGCCGGTTACAAAACTCATAAAATTTGAGTTCGTTTCTTTAAAGGCTTTAGAAATAACCACCTATTGTACTAAATGGTTGTTCTAGGCTCTTTCACTATTGACCAGCAGGGGGCGGTAGTGATCAGTGTAAGTATAGAGAAATACGCTAAATGCACATGTAAAAAAGTCCTGTTTCCGAACCCTTGTTCTGGAGGCACACTAACGGTACACATTTTGGATGTCTTTATGTGACACTCATTTCAGGCATTTTACTACCCAGATTATGGGGACATCCAATATGTGTGAACTGTTAGAGGTCAAAACCTTGTTTTGATGTAGAAAATACATCAATACAGAAAAACTGTACCACCACAATAACAAGAAAATCCACAAAAATAAACGAAATATAATAAAGCCACAATAATGATACAAACCCCTGTAAACAATTAATATTTAAAAGTCACATGAATGACAATGTCTGGTAGCTAGCAGGATTTAATTTATTTAAAGTAATTTTGACTCCCAGTTTTTTTTAATATTATTCCTGACACCTAATAAATTAAATGTGTTAAGAAAAAACTGCAGTATAATTAATAAGCATTAAAGAAATGATATAATTACACGTAGGTGTGCAGCTATTTGAAATGCAGCAGGTTAATTATTCTTTATGTTGCTCCCACCCAACGTTAATATTAGACTAATACGCATTATACTAATATAGTATAACGGTGCCGTCACGGTGCTTTATAAAATAGGCAGTTTAGCATCTTGAGATTAATTTACAAACAAATAACAAAAAAATAAATGCCTTCATCTCTGAAAACATTTTCCAATATTTCAAAATAAAATAAACTGAATTAAAAAATATTTTAAAATGAAATAAACTAAGTGCCGACTCGATTATCTTCATGTTTTGGGAACATGTGCGTTTGGGTGATTTGAGGCAGCGAAGGTTACAATTCACGTGTCCTTCAAAGAGGCTAAATACTGTAAGGGAAGTAAAGCAAAGTCTGGCTTTTAAGCTTAGTTTAAATTAAGATGTTCTTTAACGACGCTTGACGCTCGACATGCCGCCTTCCGTTTAAGACGCAACCATAGTCTCACCCCTCGCGTTGAGACATACGTTATCCATAAGAGAGCGTTTATTTACTGGACCTCATATTAGAACGCCTATATCGAGCTTGTTAAAGAAGCCTATCCCAGCATCTCAGGCTGAACCTTCAGAACTGTATAGAACCCTTCCTATTGGTTTGATCATGGAGGTTTGTGAGTGTGTCCGAAGAAATAGGGAGTGACCTGTTATCTGTTTAACTTCAAAACACACCGAAGCACCATAAAAGTTGTCCAAAAGACTCTTCAAGAAGCCATACAATAGTTTAGCTGAAGTTATGTGCTATAAATCTTTCCCTTTGCCATAATTTACATTTCTTAAGTTTTACTTATTTAAACATCCGACCAGGGGCTGCAAACATCATTGGATCATCAGCACTGAAATGAAACAAAGCTGTTGTGTATAAAACATGACGAATCGATGAGGCTACGAGACCATGAGTGTGTCATTCCAGCTGGTGCCAGAAGGGGTCAGTGGGGGTTTGGATGTGTGTCAGTGGTTATCTGCACTGTCACGGTGTCAACTCAAAGCACCGTTACTCATCACAACAGCTTGTCTTGCAAAATAAGTAAATGCATAAGGAAAATGTGCTTTAATAATAAAAATGATATTAGTAATAATAATGATTTAGAGGAGCCAGACTATTATACATTTAACAAATTTGGGATTAATATGTATTTATACTTATTCTTCTTTACTCAAGGTAGTGGTCTAAAATGATTTTGAGTGTTTTTTCTGTTGCTGTTTTTAAGGTGTACATTATAACACATTATAAAGGTCATCTGTCTCATTGAAGTCTATTCAAGGCTTTTCATGAGAAATCAGAAAATCCAACCTCATATCTAAAGTGCTCCACAGAATGTTTACTGACTGTATTTTATACTAAAATTTAATACTAAAGTGTTTCAAAAATTGTAAAAATGGTGATGTTCTTTTTGGCTTTTATGCAATTGCTACTATATACAAGCTATTGTACCACTTTGCATGCTGATTACATAAAAATACAAACTGTGCTGTAATGTTTGTCTGTTGTTCCCTCTATCTAGGAGGGTGATTCCTGTGAAATCCCGAAATCTTAAAGGAGGGGCCCAAGCGACCCAGTATATAACATAGACTTGGGGGTAAGCATCATAGTGGTGAGGTTTACAAGGGCAAGCACCACTAACATTTTCCATAGAAATGTTACAAATCTAGCCTAGTTGTTTACATCAGTGTCACTGAAGAAATGCTAGGGGACTCTGTCACATCTAATCATTGGAATATCATAGACTTGAGGCAGTGCACAAAGGCCTCATGTGAGACCCCTGTGGTTCCCAGCCATGTCTAGGAATCAATTCATACAAATATAAGATGTATGCAGAAATGCTCAGCTAACATTTGCTGAAGAAAATGTAAACTATTTCTGCTGGCCATACTATAGCACAGTGTGTTTCTGTGAATGTCCTTCAGTGTGTAAAAAAATAAATGAAAAACACAGGCTATTCCCAGTCAGAGGTCTCAAGGGTATTGTTTACTCTGATAAAATAGTTTTGGTTTTTGCATCGCAATTTATTCTGCTCAATTTTTTTCAGCATAATATCATGGAACAACACCACCAAAAAAGGATGAATTTCACAAATGTACCACATTTGACCATTTTACTGGCTTTGCTTGGCATTTTGCTTCACAAAGTCAGGACACATAGCATAAATTAATGTTAGTAGAGCCACAAATTCATTCTTTTTACATATTTCGTCCACCTGCAAAACACATAATAAATTAAT
>JAZGTK010013222.1:0-14446 GCA_036877625.1 Ambastaia sidthimunki | reverse complement strand
TTTAAAAACCCAAATGCTCCAGATTTAGTGTTTTGGTCATTCAGGGTTCAGGGTTAAGTCTCAGACTTAAACTGTTCATGGATTCGCCCAGAGCAAAATACGAGTCTGGTTCAAACTGAGCAACAATCTGAACAACATGTGCTGTTGACCTCAACTCCTCAAATTTCCCTCATAAAGCACCCTCAAATTCAAGGGGAAATTGATTGCTTAAAATTGTAGTACTTCTCTGATATATTATAGGCTGGTTTTAGACTAGATTTCCATAAAATGTAAAAAGTATTTAATGGAGCAGTTGCTCATAACAGCCTCTAAAATGAAAGTGACATATTTGTCAGGTATAGTGACCCACACTTGAAATACGATCTCTGCATTTAAGCCATACCAGTGAGGAGTGAAAACACACACACACGCACACACACACACACACACACTTGGACCAGTGGGCTATGTTGCTGCACCCAGAGAGGTGCCCTTAACTAAGGCAACTTTTGCCCAGTTGCAGTGGGAATCAAACCTATGACCTGGATTATAAATCTGACTTCAACCATTAGGCCACGACTTCAGCCTATTTAAATGAAGAGGTACTGTGATATGTATATCTGTATATAATATGTATATTTCCTGTAGCGTGACCTGATATTTCCTGTAGAAATGACACTTGCAACCCCAAAGTTGTGGGTTTTATTCTATGGAACACACAGAATGCTTCTAGGAACACGTCTCATTTTATAGAGTTAAAAGTAGAAGACATCACATTATTTGATGCAAGACAGTTGAGTGAGAATAAAATCAATAGCGTTTTTATATCAAGCAACATTTACTCTGTTCCAAGCAGCAGAGGGCAGCTTCACAAATGACTGGCACCTCTGTTAATGCCATTGGCAGAGCGATAATGGGCTGGTATGGCACGAGCCTATTTGAGCCGTGTTCAGTTCATTAGAGACTGACCACTCTGTGACCCGACTCTCCAAACGCAGACTGACCCCGCTTGTCGGGTAATGAGCCCCCGGTAAGGTCAAGAAGTGGAATGAATTAATATTGATATAACTCTCAGTGGCTGGTGATTTGCCGAGAGAGCACTTGAAAAGCAGGGCCATCGGGAAACCTTGTTTTTGGCTGAAGCCTTAAGAAGATTTAAAGGACCTGATGCAATAATTAACTAAATTTGGGGGTGAGCATGACAGTTGATCATGGAGGAATCATTATTGACTAAAGGGGAATTTGCGTTGTCAGTGATTACATTGATTGAGTCTCTGTGTTGTTGGACACCAGCAGATATTCCTACGTGACTGATGAATCTGACTGTTTTAGGTAGCAGAACACTGCCTGTACATTCTCATTTATGATAAATTCATTGTGTCACTGCTCATATGTATGAAGCTCAACTCTCAGCAAATCTCCTCACATTGCTAGTGTTTGTTGTTGCTCATGATGCTGGAAACCACCAAAAAAATGAACAAATTCAGATTTCCTTGCTCTTTTAAAGGTGTGAACACTACTTTATGTTTACAGTAGTTGCTTTTCATGTTTCCAATCTTCAATTATGAGGAACTTATATTACATTATTAGTGCATTTACAATATTATGTACTGTTTATGTCTTTGAATTAATAATTTATGTACCTACATGATGTTTAATTTTTCCTAGTTTAAAATATTTTCTTTGCTCAACCAACAGTGAGAGCTTGAGGCGGGGCTAACTATTTGTGCAACCAATTATAAATACGGGAAGTGTAATGGAAATTTATTTGAAATCAGCTTCTTTTTGAAAAAATATCTGCTTAAAGGTTATTTTTATGAGATTTGTGTCATTTCTGCACCAACAGTAGCACTAAATGAAATTACTAAAATAATGAGTCTTTACAGTCAGGTTTCTCCAAACAGTCCTGCCTAAAAAAATTGGTCAAGACCACTCAAACAAACTAAGTCGTATAAAAAAATGCCACAGAGCCAAAGTGTTTATACTCTTGTCAACCTAATGGCTTACTTATAGTTGTCTCTGCACATTTAACTGTAACAGGAGAAAGTATTCAAACATCTCAATTACACACGTCACTTTTAATTCACATTAGGATGTTTTCAATATCTTTATTGCTTTCGGCAGTTTTGATATGTCAGACACAGATTAAAAACATGCACCAGACATGAAAGAAACCTTCTCTGATTGCAAGAGAGCTCTTTACGCTGATAGCGTGCGAATGAGACTGAATTCATCTCTGGTCTGTTCTGCACTGTGCAAATTGAGCTAGTGTTATCCAGCCAGCCGATCTCTTATCTCCCAGCACTGGGATTTGCATAACAATCATAGCGAGGGTGACACGTCACTGAATTTATGTGTTGCGACTGTGAGGGATGTGAACTTCCTGTGTGGATCTCATGTGTCATGTTGAACACAGCTGATAAAGAATGTGAGACTGGCTTTTGCCAAGAACCCATTATTAGCACGTTCTGCCCTTGCTTCACCCTTATGTAATTTACAGCTGTGTTAACCCAGTGTAGCACATTGACTGATCCTTATCAAGACTGAAATGAACTGAGGTGTTAGAATGGGAGATGTGTTTGCATCAGCAAGTAGATATGTGTCAGGGGTCAGCATGCAGGCGATCAGCTTTGATTTTTGAGCCGTGTTTTAGCTGAGAAGTGGATCTGACTTTTTGAGTGTTTTGTGAGTTTTGCTCTGGTTGGTCTCTTAAAGGAATATGGAAACTTCTGGCACCGTCATTATGGTGATGGATGACTATTCACCCAAACCCACTGCGATTAGATAAAAGTTTTTCCAAAAACTTGAGAACTTGAGAGTTTTTTTCTGAGGAACACACAAAAAGAAAGAATTTTAAAGAACATTCTACTCACTCTATGAACACATGTGAATAGGGACTGCAGCTTTCCACTTCATAAAGGATGCAAAAGCACTATGAAAGTATCATAAAGGTGTCCATATAACTCCTAAGTCTCCTGAAGACACACAGAAGATTTATTAAGAAACTGACAGAAAGTCAGTAATTGCATTCACTGTAATTTGAATTCTTAGACAGTGATTACTGTATAATGTTCTGTAGGAATGATTAGCATTTGATATGCCTTTTACTTCTATTATAGCTAATCAGTACTGGCACTTAGGTCACTAAACAACACAATAAGTGTCCACTTTGTAGCATGACGCATCGCACAGTAGCAGTGTCCTCTCCGTCTGCATCTAAACAGCACAGGGTTATAAGAATGTTTTTCTTATACTAAGTGGGGGCAGGCAAACAGGCCACTAGTCCTACTGAGTAGAGATCCGTGGGCTGAGGAGTGGAGATAGGGAATAAGCAGGAAAAATGAATCAGCGCACTCAGCACTGAAATGTCTAAACAACCTTGTTCCTGCTACATACTTCTTGTTAAAAAACATTATTTTTGTCTATTATTTTATTATTTTGCATCTCCCCTCAGGCATTTTTGCACGCTCCTCACAAATGCATGTAAACCTGTTTGCTGTTCATGGAGTTATAAAATTAAAACCTGATTAGCCAAATGTGTGAACCGAATTCATTTACACCTCAAGATAAGTTGTTAAGAAATAGCTCATCCAAAACTATAACGTCTGCAAATATTTACATACCCTAACGTCGTTCTAAACCAGTGTGACTTTCTTCCTTCAGTGCAACAGAAAACAATACATTTTGAATTAATCTTAACACAACTGTTTTCAATACAGTAACAGTTCTTAGTGTGTAAATCTACCGGTGTAAATCTATGTGTATATATACAGAGGGAGAGAGAGAGAGAGAGAGAGAGAGAGAGAGAGGTAAATTGCAGAAACAGAAGTTTGTACAGAGTTTAAGCACACAACAGTGCAGAAAACAAGTAGTTTTACCTGATTATAATGATTGACGTGCCTTTAGTACAGAGTACAGAAGATAATGGCTGAGTTTGAGAGCTCAGGTCAAATGCAGGTCAAAGAGAAGCAGCACTTTATGTTCTAAAAAGACAGTAGTTTTAAATATTTTCCTTATTCTTTTTACGCATACTTTTAAGGATGCATTTTATTATTCACATACTTGAGGTGCGCTATAGGATAAATTAAACATAATAAGGTGTGGTACCACTTTTTGTCAACTCATTTTAGATTTTTTCTCTTTTTGTGTACCACAGAAAAAAAACAGGGTTCAGAAGTACATGAGGGTAAGTAAAGATTTTTTTGTGGTGAACTATTCCTTGAATCTTCCACACTGGGTCCTTCAGAAAATCATCTGCCGGCGTTGCTCCGGCAGTCAGGGTGAAGTGTTTATGGGTGATTGTCTGACAGAGATGGAGTGAGCGATGCAATACCGCTTGAGTTGAATGATTTGAGGAGGAAGTGTCGGTTTCACGGTGACTACTGCTGACAGAAGAACTCTCCAGCTCAAAACAGTGGGTGCAGTGGGGCGAAAGTCATTTCCACTTCTGAACTACTGACATAAAAGTCAACCGCCCTGTTTTCCTCAAACGACCCTTAAAACAACAATATGCAGAATTATCACATAATTAAGGATGTAAACCTAAATTTTACTGTGCATTTTGAAAACATAAGGCTTTGCACCTGTGGGAAAGAGCTGTAATTGATGTTTATGTCCACTTACATCGTTAGATCTGAATAATAACCTTTTTGCCTTCGCTTATTTACCTCAAGTGCTGTGGCACGGTAATTGCATACTTAGAAGTGAAATTGCTACCATATTGCAGGCCGCCCAGACCAAAGATACACAGATTATCCAATCAGGAAGACCATCTGCTGCCTACGATTCCTACTTCATTTGGTTCTTTGAAGCAGCAGCTCTCACCCACTTCACGCCCGACATTAGAAACTAATGAGACCCTCAGCTAACTGCAAGTTTTCAAAAACTTTCCATCAACGTTGCATCAAAACAATGAAATATGGTCTTTTATCTTTAGCTGTGTTAGCGCATCCTTAAATAGGTTTTTTACTTTATTCTGACCAGAAGTAGCAAACCCAACATAGCCGTCAAAGCTGTTAAAAATGTTAGTATCAAAAATAGTTTAAGTTGTATGAACGTTTACCCAATGTTTCCATTAAGTTACAAAAAGGGTAAAGATGTTTTGAATGTTCCTAGAATATTGAAAACGTCCAGTTTTTTTAAGACGTGCTAACATTTGTGCACTTGGCAGACACATTTATGCAAAGCAACTTACAATGCATTTAAGGGATTGTAAGGTATGGGAATTGAACCCACAGCCTTTGTGCTGCTAACGCAATGCTCCAATTGAGCTACAGCAACACTGTAGCTTAACTGTAACCTAATATTGTCGGTTGGTTGGTTGGTTATAAGAATGCTATTTATACATTGTGTAACATTTTTAAAACATTCCACTGATGACTTCACAACTCCCTCACAATTATTCAATTTAACTCACTATAAAGACTTTTAATTCCTATTTCCTCCCACAAATATAGCATAATATTAATTATGCTATTTATATTAATCATAATAATATCATTTGTCTTTATAATTAAAACACAAGTCACATGTTTTTCTTTTTGTTGTGATTTTTGGAGCTAAAAAGGCTCGCTTCACTTTTGTTGTATGTAAAAAAGCAACATTGATTGTTATGAAGTTATATTTGGATTTGGCATCTGATAATCAGAGCGTATCTGCAGCAGATGTTATAATTTCATTCTTTCATGCAGTGTGTCGTCGGTTGTTTGTACAGAAGCAGTGCTGATACTCCCAAGAATACTTGAAATCCTTTGACCACCAGAGAGCTTCTCATCGTGACAATGATTCCCCATCAGCTTGTCGGTTAGAGGAAAACATCGGTGGAAGTGGAAGATGGAGTTTTCTATTGGCCTGTGATCATGACAGCTATATTTGTTTTTTTCCCTTTTCTTGTAACTGAAGGCCATCCTGAACAGCTTTTATTCCTCCTCTCGTTTTCGTCTGCCTACACTCTGGAAACTGTGAATAGAGGAACTCTAAGGAGAGGCAATTTGCTTTCACAGTCTAGAGAGATAGAAATAAAGACGAAGTGGAGAAAGAGAGTGAGAGCGTGTCCCAAACCTCTTGGGTTTCTCCACAACGCCCACTCGCAGCATGTGACTGGAGGTGAGAACATGCATACGTGCGGGGAGGGAGGAAAAGAGGGCGTAGCAAGTATTACAGTTTTAATACGTGGACAAAGCATTTTAACAGTTTATTTTACGTTTTTTTACGTACAATTTTTTTGTCTGTTGCCACTAAGATGCTAGCGTGTAGTTGTGGGAAGCTCTCTGAATGCGGCAGAGCAGAAACACAAGCTCATGTGGAAAAATGTTGCATTTTGGAGCGTTCCAAAGTTCAAGTTTGATGAACTGTGACCTGCAAATTTGTATCATGTGGAGACCAGTACAAGGCTGATACGTCACAGGATAATAGCCGTATCGCACAACATTTTTTTGTACAATACAGCTTTAAAATAACAAAAACAACAATAACAATGCAAACACTTCAGAATAGATGATGATGTTTAAATTGAAAACCCAATCATATCCGGATGCTGTATGTATTCATGTGCGCTTCTGTTGAATTTTTGCATGCTAAAAGTCTAGTGTGACCGTGGATTAAGATGGTTTGAGGGTCTTAGGTGGTTTTCTAAACTGGTATGGAATTGTTTAAAGTAAATGGGCTTTTTGAAACTTGTAAAATTTTCACACTGGAAATCATGCAAAACCAGGTAAAACCTAATTTGGCAAGATATGGAGATCAGATAAACAGCAAAAACCAGCTAAGACGGCCAAATCAGCTTAACATAATAAGCTTTTCTCTAGATAAATCATAAGTCTGGCTGTTTAAAAGTAAAAGCACACAATCTGAGGTACCATTCATGTTCATAGCACAAACAAAGTGAGCGGAGTTTTGTGACTAAGTCTAGTACTTACTTAGTAGCATAAGAAATAATAATGTTTGCCCAATCAAACGCCACTAATTATGTTTGCACATTTCCTCTATAGAACTTGGTCAGCATTAATAATTAAGGTAAATGAAGAGTGTGCAATGTATTTTATGTTTAAAAAGCGAATTATGGCTTTTAAACATGGCATTTTAGCCTCTCTGGCACCAGTGTTTAAACTCAACCTTTTTGACCATGAGCTTGCGCAAATATTTAGATTTGCTTTAACAGCTACAATTTCAATGTTATGTAACAAAACTGCTAAATCTGAAATCTGGCCCATTTTTTTAATCTCGCAGCATCGTAGTGGAACTCAAACCTCCATGGGTGCTAAAATGATGAGTCAGTGTAAATGGTTGAAGGTCAGCTGGAGAGGTCAGGGAATGAACTCCACAGCAATGCTGAACATACATTATCTGCATTCGGCTGATACCGTAGGTATTTTAATACACAACATGATATACGTTCTGTAACTAAAACCCTATGGGAGCTCTACATGTCCCTCCGATGCAAGTAATTTCCACACGCGTTTGCAAAATTATCTTCAGCGATGACGCGTGACTGCACGGCCAGCAGAGGAATATAGATTAAATCTTAAATTACTTGTTTGTTGAACCATTCCCTGATCTCTGCTGACCCACTTCCTCCAGTCTCAGGATGAGACACATAGTGATTATGAATCATTATGGGGCCTCGGAGGATCAGAAGGGCTGTTTATCTTTGTGCCTGGCTGCAAAAGTAAATGAATTAAAAATGTAAAGAATGAATAGGTGTTTCCAGCCTCAAAATGATTCGTCATTAAATGTTGTTTATAGGGTGAATTCAGAAAATTAGCTTTTGTCTGCCTATTGTAATTTGCATGGTGAAAAGTAGATGCTGGAATCAGTAATCAATTCTGTTAACAGCGTGTTGACAGGAAATAATTGAGGATAATGTTCAAGCTTGCTCAACGATTGTTAATATTCAGAGTATTGCTTATGTTTGCAGAGCAATCAGTACTGATGTGGGTTTTTTATTATTATGTAACATCCAAATATTGTTGTATTAAATTGCAATAATTATATCCATTGAACAAAACTGGTTACATTTTATCATTTTACATTACAGTATGGGTGGTACTTTAAGTTGGATGTTATGGTAGCATGGCATAATGAATGTTTTTCCCAATGTTTGTGTGTTTGTGTGTGTGTGTTGTTTATGTACATGTGCATGCTTGTATGTATATATCTGTATACACACATACACACAAAAATATGTATTATATACGTGTGTGTGTGTGTGTATGTCCTTTGTTTGAGCACTCTTGTGGAGGAATACATTCCTGGTTCCAGGTGAACACATGACTGAACAATGCATAACACCTGTGCTGAGAGTTGGCAGGTGTCACTGATGGTTTTCACTCTCCACTCAATAGCACACTAAAGTGTTCTGATGTGTCCTTCCTCTGACCACACAGCAGCCAGGATCTGGGGCATTAGCCTGGAAGACTCCTTTTATAGTAACAGTCTGTCTCTTTTCCTCTTTGTATCTGTCTCTGCCACACACACACACACACACACAACATTACTTCCCTGTCAAATTTCTTCCTCTTGATCACAACCTGTGTTGTACATCTTTACACAAGCAGACAAAAGATAGATTACTCAACAAAATAGCGACACAACAGCGGATAGGATGAGGAGTAGCTGGTAAGGTATTACAAGAAGACTTATAGTTTACAAGCAGATACTGAACTGATGCAACAGGAGTGCTGAATCTATTTATTAAACATCAACAGCCTGGAATCTCACACTGCTGTTTGGTTGTTTTTGTCAAGCAACTCTGACAGTGGTTTCCTGGTGGAGCACAGCACCAACTTCCTCCTGATCTGTGGAAAATGAAACTCTTAGAATGGTGACAGGTGTTTTTTTACTTTTTCTGTATTATACACGACACACACACACACACAAACACACACACACTCCTGAGTGTGGGAGTGAAGAGTTTGAAATTAGGCTCCAGTTCTCACAGCTCTGCCCTTGATTCAGGGTGCCTGGAAATCACTCCTCAATATTTTATTTATACCTGTCACTGGCTGGGTGGTGTGCCTGGAATCCTATATCATGGCTTGAGTAATTTTCTATCACAATGTATACTGTAGCTGTATACTGTATATCACAATATATCTGCTGCAGTAAACTGTATATCACAATATCAGAACATATTTCGTATATATTTCACAAAACTCTATAGTAATGACTGTTTTGATAATGCAGAAAATTAAATAATGAAATTTTCATTTTTTAATGTACTGTATGCAAATCAAAACACAAGTTTATATCATACGGTATATATCTTTGCATTAAAAACTAAAGTTTCAAAAAAGTGCCACGTTTGAAGACACATGTAAAAAGTGTTAAATAGCCGATACAGACCTGCAACAGTGTGACTGCACATCAGATAAATCCGGTATGAATGCACCAACCCGTTTCAGTTTAATATTCGAAAAGATCACAAGAATGAATGAAAATCTATCTGTCCTTTGCGCCAGATTCTTTAAAAAATTGGTATTTTAATCTTGTAATGTTACGATTTTATTCTTAAAACCGGGAATTGAAATGTATGAGATTAAGATTTTCTGTAAAACCTTTTATTTTCAACCTATTGGCTGATTTTATTATATAAGCACTGATGCTTATATAGGTCTTTTATTAGATGGCTGCATCAGAATTGAGTTGTACATTGTATGAATTGAGGAGGAGTGAGATGAAAAGCCAGTGTGAAAATGCACCCGTGAACTAATTGCATTACGGTTTGTGTGTATGGCATTGGAAAGACGAGGCAGCATGTTTCTAACAATGCTCATCTGAGAAGCTCTGGTGCTAATCCAAGCCTGCACATTTTGAAAGCTGCTTACAATGGCACTGAAGACCCCAATACGGAGCACAGAGCCCCTTTGCTAAGAGCCTGTGACTCACCACGATGCTCTTCACTCTGTCTTGAGAATACCTCTGCAAACCAAACCGATTGTTAAAGGGAGATCGAAGCCAATGGAAAAACAGATGTGCGAACTGCCAATGCGTTCTGCAAAGAAAAGAAGGATAAAAAATGAGGAGGAGGGCTTAATCCATTTCAAATATCAAAAAACATTCGCCTTCAATGGCCAACTCTGAAGGAACATACGTACCTTCTACATCGTTTATCTCTACGTGTGAGGATTTACTCCTGCACTGTTGTCATCACCTTAGCCAGCAGATTCAGAGGGTGCGTTAATGTCACATGACGTACAGTATATTTTACTGGGCAAATAATAGACTTTCTCTGTCCAGCGATGGTCGAGATTAAGGTGTAAAAAACTGCCTGGCTGTGCATGAAGTACAACTTGCTGACGCCACATGCGAGATCTATTTGATGCGCTCTGCGTGGAATAAGCAGTGAGGTTGCAAGAGCGCCACGGCCACAGAATAATAGGGAAATAAATCGGGACATAAAGTACGCGTTGGCGGCAGGTTGCAGACATGGGTGGTAATGATGAGAGCGCGGATAAGGTGTTGAATGTGGCGATTGGTCGAGATGAGGTAATAAACTACATAGAGAAACTAGCATGGAGGGAACGGGCCCCACTGTGGGGTAAAGTCTGCTATAAAGAGCTCTTGATATATAATGATGCTTTACGTATGAGAAGAGGGATTGGAGAAACAGACCCGGCTGTTTGTCATCTCTACATGCGGAATGAGAAAATCTTTCCACAAGGGGCCCCTGACGGCCCTGGACACACATCTTTGGAGGCTCCTACTTTTGTTGCAGACAACTTTTCTGCAATAAGCAATAAAGACAATTTAGCTTAAAAATAGGAAATGGTAATAGGAAATTACATGACAAATATTACGAAGACGGCTCTTTTAAGTATTGTTTGGCCACTACATATACAGATAATACATTAGGTTGTTAAATCCATAATGTACTACTCACTGTAGTGATGCAATCATGTGGTAACATGAAAAATGTTGATATTATTGCACTTGGCAGATACTTTATACACAACTGACCTTTTATAATGATTTGGTGTGTAACATTTATTTAATTTATTTAAAACTAATTAAGATTTAATGTCTTTTACAAGGGTGACCTACATACAAAGTGCCACACTACTTTTAAAGAGGCAGAAATTTTATCAATAAATAATGTGAATGATAAAGCAAAAAACATGCATCAATTCAAAGTACAAACACAATTTCCAAAATAGATGCACTCAAGATCTAAACAGGTGGTTAATGATAAGGGTCAAAAGTGGCTTTATTACAAATGGATAGTTTATATTTGGCATAATGCATTGCAAATGACAGCAAATGCTGAGAAAGGGGACCTTGTGTCTTAATCAGATATAAGGTATAATGAAGGAAGATAATAATGTATGAGGTATGAATATGCATAAACATGCAAATCAGATTGATGCAAACACACCAGTATATCCCAGCTGGAACTGTAGAAGGATTCAGATGTAACAGGTGTTCTGTAAGATGATATAGAAGCCTGTTTTAAGAAGCTCTCTTCACCCTGCAGCTGAGCAGGTCTGATAGTATTGTGGAAGCATCACTTTTTTTACTGTTTTTTTTACTGTTTGATTTTTACTGTTGCTGTCATTCTTTTTAAAGCTGCTGTATAACACTGTGTGTTCTCCGCAACTATGCAGTACAACAAGACAAAACTCCCAGTCTAGATCACTCTGACAGGAAGCATGCTTGTGTTGTACACATTTATTTTAAATAATTATTTTGAATTACATTGATCTTACAGTGTAAACAGTGCAGTCTAAGAAATTCCATAAAACTGTTCAGTCATGACAGTCATTATTGACGCATATGTCAATGCAGAAGGCCGCAGGATCCCTTGTTCATAAAAACTACAACTACCACAAGGATGAGAGTTTACATGTTTAAGGAATCGGACAACAGTTGTAGTCTTTATGTAGAAACTTGTAAGCAACTTTGATTTTATAGCATACACTTTTTAACCGATTTTTAATAATGTAATTTTTTACACATGATTTGTGGTTCTGTGTATTTTAAGGCTCATTAGTGCATTGCCTTGTTAGCTTAGCAAGATGTTAATGTCAAATTCTATTGGTAAGGCTGTCTCATGGAGCATTATTTCTGTGGTGTGTAGTTGAGAATTGCAAGCTTTCTAAATCAAAGGTTTTGTGATAGTCAGGATGCTGCCTATGTAGGCAGAACGCAACAAGACAGCTCACTAGGTTTTGGAAGCGAGCTTGTTCTTTATCGGCAAACCGGGCAGTGTTGCTTTAAATATTCTGTAGGCAATGAGGCTCTCTGCGGCTGGTCTCCCCAGGGGCTTAGTCACGACTCCAGAGTTACTGTAGTGTCTGAGACTCTGGGAATGTGGATCAAAGATGGAGCTGTCCAGCGACAGTCAGTCCCCACTGAGCTGCATTCACAGCAGCTGAGGGATAGAGCTCTCTCCAGATCAAATATATCGACACGTCTCCACTTGAGTCCTTCATCGTATATAGTTACATCTTTGAACGTGCACCCGCTCCCTCCTTTCTGCCACTCATTGTCTTGTCAGAGCGATGGCCTAAAAAAAGGATAAGCAATCCATGATATCGATCTTTCTTCATTTCCTGACTCATTTCAGCCAGAGGAATTTAAATGAGAAATCGATATTTTGCGTGCCCAGCTCACCGCATGGGCTAAAGTTTTGAGCGTTAAAAGGTGAGATTAAGAAAGACTTTAGCTTTAAGCTTGTGTCATGCAAAAGCTCTTAGGTTTGAATGTCCAGGGTGACTGTAATTAAAGAAGAAAATCTGAATTTTCAGGGCTGATCTCATTCAGTTTTGTGGCTACTTGTATGTTAAATGTACAAATACTTTTAAAACTTTTAAACAGAAGACTAACACAATATAAACATATCAGCATCATCTAAAATGTAAACCAATTGCCAGAGCTATTATAATTTGAAGTTACACACATGCAGTATTTAATCTCATTTATTACAAATAAAATCTATGCATGAATTTTGTAAATTCAGTCTATTATTATGTCATTGTTTTTATAAACATTTTTATGTTTGGTGCAGCATACCATGGAGATCTCAGCATAATTGAAATAATTCACCCTTTGTGTTCTAATTATAGTTTATACAGATCTGAGACCATCTAACCTTACCCAAATCCTACCCCACATCTCTAAAACACACAAAAATAATCTTCAAATAGCCTTAAGAAATTCAATCCAGACCAATTTAGCTCTGGGAGCTTAAACTGTCTTCTTGATGGTTCTCATTTATCAGAATGGTTTCAAATAATTGATCAATTAGCGGGCAAACGAACCTTGAAGCATCGTTCAGACAAAACAAACCACATGTCAGATGGCGAAATGTGATCTTTTGCACCTCCAGAACAGTGCTTGAGTGATCTTGACTCATGAGGTGAGGCACGGAAACAACTAAAAGCACAACTCCGGGGCCAAAAGCCTCCGGGGACTGGGAGCTGTCGAAGACTTCATTTCCCATAATCACCCCTGAGAATTGGAGAGCAGCAGCCAGTGATGGTGTAAGCAGTGACTCAGACAGAGAGCAGATGGATGATCCCTCAGTTCACGCTCTGGCAGGCAATTGTCTTCTACCCTCCCCTGTCTTACACCTGTGCTGTGTTGCTGTAGGAAATGGCTTTGGATTCTTCAAATGTAAGAGTCACAAATAACCAGCTACAAGATATAGAGCTTAATCATTCCACTGTGTAAAAGGGTGTTAAGTATCTATACAAGCCAAAAATACATTTTTATATTAAGATATTTATTATTCTTCCTATTTACTTTCTTAATATATCTTATGGTCTTATTTGGCATGATTCATCAGTGCTGTTTGTTCCAAAGTAAAAATGTTTGTCTTCATAATCTTTATTTAAATTGTTTACCTAGCATTGACCAATTTAAAAAAAAAAGAACACTGCCGAATGTAAGAAATTTAGCACAGACTAAAAGATGTTTTAATTTTAAAGAACTGTTTTTATCTTTATGTGTGAGACATCACTGGTTTAACCTGCCAGAGAGAATGTACCATAGAATGTACCTGGCTAAAATTGTAACTGTGTATGGTTGATGTTATTGTCTTCTTATGATTCATCACTTCTTTGTTTTCCTCATATTGTAGGTCGTAGGTCTGCTAAATGCCTAAATGTAAACTTCAACTTTTCAACTTTGACTGAAGTGTAAGATACAGACTGAAATAATTGAAATACTAAGATACTACAGCCAGTTGTGTTTAGTATATGTAAAGATGTAAAGATTGTGTTTAGAGTGTAAAGACGGGCACCACATGAAATAAACAACATCCCATCAAAAGCACACAGATATTAGAATATGAATAAAATTGATTGATTGATTGTCCGGCAGAGATCAGACAGAGTTGATACGTAGTTCAATGTGCATAAAGTAAGTTAATTTTCTTAATAAAGCTCAGTTTAGTGCCTATAACTAACATTGTGCAAACTAATAGTTAACATAAATGGCCTTCAAACTGAGTATGTCTTGTTTATTTTGT
>JAZGTK010013221.1:0-14447 GCA_036877625.1 Ambastaia sidthimunki | reverse complement strand
CATTAGAAGGCAACAAACCTGGCTTCCCCAAGAAAATACTCGCCAACAAGCTGGAGGACAAGCATCTGTGCAATATCTGTCAGAAAATCCTTAGGAGACCGTTTCAGGCGCAGTGCGGACATCGTTTCTGTTCGTATTGTTTTAATAAAGCAGTGAGGTAAGCGTCGTTCAATCCAGACGGCCCACCTGACACGACACTACAAAAGATGAATACGACCTGTCAGGCCTTCCGTGCCGTTTTTATGGTCAATTTTATGGGTAAACAAGCAGTGAACGCTGGTTCACACCAGACAACGTAAATAAACGGGGCCTGTCAGGTTGTATTCGGCGTCTTGCTCAACTGGTCTAGCCGTAAAACACAATGTATAGCCAGACAGGTTTAGGTCTCTTTTAGATCTGCAGCTGCTGTCAAAAACATTTCTTGTATGTGATGTGTCTTTGTTTTTCAGCAAAATTTTAATGCCTGTATGAAACCTTTCTATTTTCCATCGTAGCTCCGGACCCCAGAAATGCAGTGCCTGTATAAAAGAAGACATATTTGAAGAGCCAACATCGATTTTGAAACAAGGCTGCGTAAGTTGTAACAGCCAGTGAGATCTAAATTAAAAATATGAAAAATGGCAATATGAAAAGTACGACAATAACAGTAACAATATTGTCCAACCAAACAGCACTACTTCAAAAGATACTACTTACTAGGAATTATTATTTAACGTTAGTAAAATAAAGCAATAAGCCCTGTGAAGCACAACTAAATGCTCAAAGGTTTACAGTGAAATTACAACAGCTAAATAATATTCTTCCCCCAAGTAACATAGTTCTTCAGAAACATCAACACACCGATGCAGTAGTAGTATCTGTTTTATAACAGGGTAGAATCTTTTTCAGGAACTGTACTAACTGAAACTCTAGTTACTGTTTAGTGGTTCCCATTGTAAAAAGAAAGATAAAAAAGCTTTTTGGTTAAGTATGATTTCATAAAATTGAAATACTACAATGTGAAGCTTCTTAGATGGTGTGCAGGCAGGTTTTCACTGCTAGTAATGAGGTGTGTGTAAGTTGAAAGGAGATTTCTGTATCTTTTAAAGGCTTTTCCTGATAATGCTGCCAAGAGAGAAGTAGAAGCTCTTGAAGCTGTTTGCATCAATGAGGGATGCAGCTGGACAGGTACCATCAAAGAATATGAGGTAGTGTGTGTTTCTTCATCAGCATTTTACATATTAATCTTACGGTATAAGCTAACTGTTATATCCTAAATGATGAAGTCATCTCACACCATCTGAACTGGCTGTCATCTTTCAAAGGCGAACCATGAGGGAAAGTGTGACTTTAGGATCCTATCCTGTCCATCATGCAAAGAACTTCTGAGAGCCAATGAACTTGAGCGTCACAATGAGAGGGAATGCCCAGAGAGGACACTGAACTGTAAATACTGCAAGGAGCCTTTTCATTTTAAAAACATTAAGGTACGAGGCAATCATAAATCAATCCTGTTGTTTTGGTTATGGAATGAAATCAGCCCTATTGTTTTTTCATTCTATCTTAAACGTAAATCATTCCTCTGTTTACAAATGTGTGGCCTGAGACCATGATGGTTTTCAATATTTTCATGACATGTAAGGGATGTGAATGTTGGGTTTCAGGCTCATGATGAGATATGTCCTAAATACCCGATGACTTGTGAAGGCTGTGCCAAGAAAAAAATTCCCAGAGAGAAAGTGAGCAAATATCATAAAAGCTGTTTAATTACTGTTTTTTTGACAAAGATTGCTTAGCAATTTACAGATGATCCTGATTTTGTTTTCCCCATCTACAGTATGTGGACCACATTAAACTGTGCACCAAATTCAGAACACCTTGCAGATTTCATGTTGTAGGCTGTGATATGACGGTAGGTAAACTGTCTGATTGGCTGTACACTTATTGCATCCACCAGGCATCATATTCATTTTGATTTCACAAATGTCACATTTGATTCTTTGTAGGTGGAGAAGGAGAAGATCCACGACCACGAGCAAACCTGTTCCTATGAGCACCTGAACCTCCTTCTGCACTTCATCATGGGCATCAAGTTGAACTTGGAGAGTCTGCAGCCTCAGAGTCTAGAGTTGGCAAGCCACAAGATCCAAGAACTGCACCAATCTCTGAGGGAGCTGGAGCTGAAGATGGGCCAGCTGAGTGGAGCAGGGGCTCCCGTGCAGGGGGCCTGTGCTCCGCTTCCTCCACCCCCGACTCAAACGCTGGGAACGTCTTTCACCCCTCTTCCGACTGCCGTTGGGGCGGCTTTGGAGCTGCAGCTACACAGCGAGAAGACCAAAGTAGCAGAGCTCAGTCGTCGCTGTCAGGAGCTGGAGCTGAAGGTAAGCACCTTCGAGAACATTGTCTGCGTGCTCAACCGCGAGATGGAGCGCTCTGCAACCACCATGGAGGCCTATAATCGACAACACCGGCTGGACCAGGACAAGATTGAGATACTCAACAACAAGGTGAGATGTTTATCTATTATGAGACCAGGCAACAGTTTCCTTTAGCTTACAAGTATTTTCTGGACTAAAAAAGTGACAGTTTTCTTCAGTGCTAAATCTTATAGTTCATGGATCATTGAGCAGGTGCGACAGTTGGAGAGGACGGTAGGGCTGAGGGATCTCTCCATCGTGGAGATGGAGGCAAAGATGAGGGAGATGTCTGCTGCCACCTACGACGGTGTCTTCGTGTGGAAGATCTCTGATTTCTCAAAGAAGAGACAGGATGCTGTAGCTGGACGAGCACCAGCTATGTTCTCGCCTGGTAATTTTATTTTCTACAGATACATTTAAACTTAACTACAACTTTAAATGTAGGACATTTAAACTAGAATGAGAGGTTTTATCTCATTTGATATTTAAAGTAGTCTTTGCATAGCTATTTCCCTAAATTGCAAATGACCTGGTCCATGTTGCAGCTTATTCAGGTTAAGTACCGACTACATAGACAGGAAGAGAGATTTTTGCATTGTACCACAATAATAACCAACATGAATAAATTATTTAAATAATGGCAAGGTAGTTTGTAAGAACAATAATGCAAAAAGCAGGTACAAATAGCTGAAAATGTTCTTATCTTTGATCAGAATGCCCATGCCAGATCATCTCAAATCTACCTCTTATTATGTTAACCTGTCAGCTTGTAAAAATAACATGATTTCTAATCCATTGCATGAGATTGTAAACAGGCTGTGAGACTATAAAAATTATGAGCTGTGGCATCTCTCGCTGAGACACCCTGTTGTTTTTTACAGCATTTTACACAAGCAAGTATGGCTATAAGATGTGTTTGCGCATCTATCTGAACGGAGATGGGACAGGACGTGGTTCTCACTTGTCTCTGTTCTTCGTGGTGATGAGGGGACACAGTGATGCCTTGCTCAAATGGCCTTTCAATCAGAAGGTAAGTCTGATCTTCTGTGTGATCTTTATATATTTTGTCTGGTCATTTCCATTCTTAAAATGCTGATGGACCTCATTGTTCTTATGCATGTTTGTGCCGTTTTTAGTCGGTGTCCTTCATTTTCATTTCATTACGAGATAATTCCCCCAAAAAGGATTTTTTTTATTGACTAATCCTCAACTTTTGCTCTTGAGGAACACAAAAATATTTTAAAGTACATTTGTAACCAAACAACAGCGGCACCTATTCAGTTCCATTGTATAGATGCAAAACCACTGAGACGTTTCTCAAAATATCTTCTTCACAGAAGAAAAAAGCCATATTGGTTTGAAATGACAGGATGATAAGAAGCATAAATAATGAAAAATGAGTAAATGACAAATCATTTTTGGGTAAACTATCTCTTAAAAATCATCAATGATTGGTTTCAGTTATGGCCTTGATTCAGTCTTTTCTAACTTAAAACCTGTTTGGTAAAAAAACGTGTTCGGGCACATTTGTCTGTAGGTCACCCTCATGTTGCTGGATCAGAACAACCGAGAGCACATCATTGATGCTTTCCGGCCAGACATCTCCTCTTCCTCCTTCCAGAGGCCTGTCAGCGACATGAACATTGCGAGCGGCTGCCCTCTCTTTTGCCCTCTCTCTAAACTAGATTCCAAGAACTCCTACATCCGAGATGACACCATCTTCATCAAGGCCATTGTTGACCTCACAGGCCTTTAAGGTGTAAGATGTCGCTGCTGCTCCGCCATACTTATTTCTCCAGCCTGTAGTGGTTCCCGTGCAGTTCTTCATTCCCGAGGCCTGTTCCTTTGGTCTGAGATCTTTGGCGTGCTTGTCGTGAGCCCCAAAAACACTTCGGTACCCAGCGCCATTCTGCTCTGGGATTGATGCCACTTTGCATTATGTACCAAAATATGAGTTGTGTGCAGTACTACTGTAATTTAGTTGCCCTTTGGGAATGCTCGCTTTCCTTGAGTGAGCTGATAGCTGTCAGCTGTGATTGTATTGTATCTACTTGCCTGTGCCATAAATGTGGCACCTTGCCTTTTATAGAGATTGAGAAGACTTTCTTCACGAGATAGACGTCATTTCATATTCAAGAGCTTGGCTTGTGTTGCGATCATTATTGGAGTACAGGTTTCTTTCTTAGTGTTTTTGCTACTCGTAAGTGAATGTTTCGTGTGTAGACGGACGTAGAATCGCACTAAAGGATGACGTTGATATGTTTACTTTGCAACTTGCTTCATTCTATCTGCTGTTACTCCAAGCATACAGTAAGCATCCCCAGTCTTCTGACATTCCCTCTTAGCGTTGTGTGCCTCGAATCGTTGGTTCTCTCTAGTGGTGGACATTGCTTGAATTTCCTGACATCCAAAGCGCAGATTTTGGGTTTTGATACCCGTTCGCGAGTGAGGAGTTTGTGCGTGTGTATGCGTGACCTGTTTTTTGGCCTTCGCTTCCATTTTTGGTGTTCTTTGATGTATTAGTTTGCATGTTGGATCTGTGGAAGATACATTCAATTTAGCAACAGACCAGGTTTAAACCCTGAGCCTAAGAAGCAAAGGCAGTTTCATTGTAAATCGCTGTTGAAAAAACAACAAAACCACGCTGATGTTAAAATCACCCGTTTATTCAATGCCTCTTCAGCCGATTATATGCTCTTATATGGTTATACAGGAAGGTAGTGTAGGTAGGAGAGATAATCTCGTGTGCTTTGTTGTGATGTGGAAGGCTGAAGTTAAATAGCATTTTGATGTTTTCCTGTCATTTGGGTGTTCTGTTGATATTGTGCTGCTTTGGGCAAACAGATGCCATAAAGTCTATACGACTTGCTTCGGATTGTACTGATCAGTAAAACCGAGCAGTTGTTTGAACTCTTAGTCAGTGATTGCTGTTGTCTTTGTCCCAGAAAGGCCTTAGCCTAAATACTTTAGATAATGAGGAATGTGATCATCACGTCATTTTGAGGTAGCCTCAGTCCTTACTAGACACATTGATGCAACTCCATCCGTGTGATCATTACATGAGAAGATTCTGTTATTCACGACCAGGGAAGGCATTACTACACATGTACAATGCATAACTTCTGCATAAGGGCTTTTAGTACACAGTACGTCTTCCATGTGAGCTTTTCGGTCCGATTACTTTTTAAAACGGAGTCTGAGACACTTTTTCTAAGATGCCTTCACGCTAACAAAGCACCTCGACCCAGCCTATTTTCAAACCAGTTCCCACAGATATCGAAACCTCTCTGTGCATGAGATGTTTTGATAAAGAAAAAACATATTGTAAATTATTGGTTTACTTTGTAGACCAACGTTTTATTTGTATTGCTTTACTTTTTTATCTGTTGATGGGGATGCAGGATAAGACCGTTATAAATGTGAGTGTGGTATATTGTTTAAGTATAAATAGATAAACTATACAGTGTACACAGTTTTATGACTGGTGTAGCTGTGGATATAACAAATATGAATAATAAATATATATAATAGATTTATATCAATAATAAATGTACTATTTCCTGTTGGGATGGTTTCAAAATCTGTTTGGGCTCATTTTGGGCTTTGGTAAGTTCTCCTCCAGTTTGGCAGATTCCTTTGAGGGATCGAGATTTTGAAAGATCTTCCGGTTTTCCTCTCTCTCTTGAGAACCTGTCTACATTAATAACTCACTGTTGTAGATTTCCCAGCTTGCTTTATGCCCCAATGAGATTTCAGAGTACTTGTGAATAGTTCTTCAGTGATGTGCCTCTGTAGCATAACTGCTTCTAAAGAAACGTTCTCAATACATAGCTTTAGCTAACGATGCATGTGGCAGGCTTGTTGTATTGTGAATCATATTAAAGCGATTCGTTTTTTGAAGACACACTTTTCCTTTTGACGTGTAGCTGTCACATTATTTAATTGTAATAGTGCACACATTTTAGCCTGTGCAATTATACATACAAGTGTCCTTCCTGTTCTTGAGTGTGGAAACAGTTTAAATTGACTCTTGTCCGGGCTCGTGTTCATACACTAAAGAGGTAAATAAGAAATGCTTGACCTTACATGGATCTGAGCCCCCTTTTTTTTGTAAGAAGTTGTAAGTTTTTTGATGTTCATTCGTTTATCTTTGGATAAACATAGATGTGTCAGTAGATGTGATATTTTTTAAGTTTTTGCATACAGTTGAGATTACCTAACTCTCAGAAATAATTTATGAAATACAGGATTTTTTTCTTATTCAGCTGATATTTGTATACTTTTTATTTCTGAGGTTGCATTTCATAGAGGTTGCTTTAATAATCTGAATTTCTATGTAACTTTGTATGCCTTTCTCATGTGCCACTGATCTTCCCGATTCTGACCTATACAGAAGTAGAAATTTTACTGTGATAAAATTGCGGGTTTCTTCTGAATTGTGGTAGTCAATGTGTCAAAGGAAGAAACCTCTGTGTGATTCATCCTGTGTTATGGTTTAACCCTTAATGAAATCCAAAATAAAGGCTTTTCTGTTCTCTTATATCTCCAGTCTGAATGGTTATGCGCTGTTTGTTATGTATCGCAAATGAACACTTGGGGGAGCCGTTGCGCCTTCGATGGGCTCGTGGTAAGTTTAGGAAGAGGAGCATCATAAAAGTAGGCAATTTCTTAACAAATGTGATTATTTCCTGCACATTAGTAAATTAAAGTTTAAATTAAAGGTATGTGTGGAGAGAGCACAAAAATTATATAGTAAAGCTGCAATCCGTAACTTATAAAAATCACTTATTGAGCAAGATTATGACGGTTTAGTGTTCAACAAGATCCCCTTACCTGGATTTGCAACTGTAAGTTTGTAATGATTTATAAAGAGTGTTTGGGTCCACGGATCCGGCTGCTTTATTGCATATCCAGGTACTGTAGATGGTGCAGCTTTTGTAGCTTATTACAACAGTTTAGTATTTAAACTGGTGACCCACGTTAGGAGTTCGTTTCAGTCAGAGATGGCGGTAGAGTGGCAAAAGTTACAGATTGCAGCTTAAATGATTTCTCACTGTCACAGACTGTTAGAGGTAATAATACAATGATATCACAGACTGATGGCTTTCACAGAGACTAGTGAAGTGCTCTTGAGTTGAGTTGGTTCATGTCAAGGTTTCCCTCTTTGAGAACTGAGGGGCAAACGGTCACTCTGAAACCGCATCACGCACAGCTGAAAGTGGTTCTTTTTATCTAGCTGAAAAGTATTTATCTTAACTCCTCATGGTGATATAATCTCTGGAAAAAAAACTTGTTTTATTGTTCAGTAACAGAAAACAGAAACCTGTTGAAGATTTCGGGGGTGAAACATAAAATAAATCTTTGTGTCATTCTCCAAATTTTGGCTGCTGTTCTATAGGAATACAACAGAAAGATTTCAAAAAGTAACCAGTCCTGAGGCCCTATGACTGAAGATGATGACTTAGATATTGTGAAATATGGGCTTTATAAATATGGACTAGACTGTTCCCTTAAATCTGTCTTGTTGAAGCTGGTATAGCTTTAAAATCTCTTTAGGCTTATAAAGCAGAAGACAGTGTATTATTCAGTTATCAACGTCTTGAATGAAAGTACAAGATGGAAGTCTTTCGAGTGCTTTCCAGTAGGAAATGTCCCTGCACAAATTCAAATGTTTTCAGACCACAAAGCCAGGCCCCATTTTAATGAAATTCTATTATGAATTTATAAATAAAAAATCTGTTTCTTTTAAAGATTAATTCACCCAAAAAATGAAATTATTAATTAATAAAATAATAAAATTAAGTACCCTCATGTCATGTTCAAATTTTCAGAGCACAGAAGGAGATGTGAGACTGCACAAAGCTATCTTAAGGCTTAAGAATACCTGAAATATAGCCCACAGCCATGTGAACTGATTCTGCCCTTTTGGGGCAATAGCAGATACCCTCCCACTAGGCACTGTTTAGTGAGGCTGGCTTTTTGCCCCTGACATTTGCCCTGGGCAAATCTGGAGCTCATTATCACAGCAAACAGACTCTAATCTAGGGCTTAACAACAGGGTTTCCACTCTAGTAGACGTTCCTCTCTGTTTATACTCAGCAGATATAAGATGGAGGTCCTGAGAGACATAAAACTGTCCCAACACTGGAGGCTTGGCAGTGGCTAGTGATTGGTCAATGCAGCTCAAACTCAATGGCAGATACAAATATCAATATTATATCAGTTATCTTTGATTATAAGCCAAGTCAAGCCTAGTCTACAAAAGTGATTACTAAATTGTATTACTTTATCCAGACAGAGTATTTTCCCTGTAACACACTGATTTCTCATCATCCCACCATCCATAAAGACATTCCCTTTGCTAGGGCTCAGGTTCCCATTAAGGGGAACACTCAGAGAACACTCAGCGTGTATAACATCATTCTGGAGGCCAAATCTGCTGGTTTATCTCACCAGGCACAACTACACTGATCCACAGGCTTCTTTAGGTATTACACCTGATGCCAATGTCAACCAGCAAAGGAAGTAACGTAACAATTTCAGTGCTTTTTTGTGTTTTTATTCAGTGACAATATAAGACAGTCCATAAAAGGGCATGATTGAAGTTGCTACGTGTAATGACAAAATTTAGCTGCATTTCAAGATTTGTGTACCTGCACAAAAAGTTTATATTTCTAATATTATTTTTTAATGGCCTGGTATATAGTGTAGTTAATTTTTGCCACTTTTATAATGCTTATGGGGCTTTTTGTCTTGTTTGTTGGGGAGAGTTTAATCTTTTAATGTTAATTGATGTTAAATATAATTTAACTCCACTGAAAGTCTGTGTAATAATACAAACTGGTCAGTAAAGTTTATCTTGGACCGCTCTTCCCTGTCTGCTTTATGTGGGCGTAAAGACCTCTTGCATCAGAGAGGAGGAGGCCCGATTGTAAGCATGACTGGTTTACAGCTCTTTGGGGAAAACCTGAGCTGTGTGTTGGGAAAGGTGACTGGACAGAATGGATCTACCTGCTGAGAGAAGAGGCTCAGTGCAGAACGGGTTCATGCTGGGGAGGGCTGGCTTTTCTGAGCCTTTTCCCACATGGAGGTTTCCATGGTTTTGATCACTGCTTTAATATGTCTGTGACCAGCTTTTCTACTTTAGATGGAAAATGTGTGTTCTGAAATCATGCCCTTTTGCACATTAGGCAGAGGCTCACGTCTCTGTCTGTTTGTCTGTTTGTTTAGATATATAAACCATAATTCTAAAAGCAGATGTTCCTGAAAACTTAGTTGAGCAATTTAATTGTTTCCAGTAATTTAATTCCAGTGAAACAACAGAGAATATATTTTGATAGTAAGTTCTTAGTCAGCATCCTAAAACTGTTGCAGGCTGTGTTGAGGAAAAGGCAGCGGTTTCTCTACTAAACCCTGGGAGATCTTTTCATGTGGTGGACCTCCAAATCTCATGCATTCTTTATGGCTGACTTCACCTCCATGCCTGTTCTAAGCCTCCAGCACTACTGTGAAGCCTTATCAGATTTATTGAGGAAGTACAAACTTCCTTCATTACCCTTCTTGAATTTGACCATTGTGGATTTTGATGGACATTGCTCACTGTAAGCATAATGTATCCCTTTCCAAAAAGCCTGTGTCGATTATTACGCCACTATATTCACATTACTCATGGTTTTCACTGTTCGTAAATCAAGCATGAGTAATGACAATGACTGTGGATTCAGGAATTATTAGGTTACTAAGTTTTCCTTGTGCCACATAAAGAAATGTGTGTCTCAGATTTCTGCCTCTTCTGTAGAAAGCATTAACAACCATGACTGGTCAGTTTTCTGTAAAGGACAATGGCTTTGTTCTGAAATCTGGTGAGCTGGTGTCTTCTGCCTTACACAGACCCTTAACGTTTTAAAGGCAACATCACAACTTGAAACCTCATAATTGACTCATTACACGGGCAGTAAAATGCACAAGAGACTTTAAATTTGATGTTATTGTTGAGCTGATGATGTAATACTTCAAAGCAGTGATTCGTTTTGTGAACCAATTCAATCTGAATTCAAATTTGACAAGTTTGGTTTCTAATTGCAATGAATTTTGAGATTTACTTATCTATGAAATCTTAGAATTTAGCCTAAGTATACGTCTCGGGTGAAAACATGGCTGCTGCTTTTTTGGAGTCTTTTTGTTTAGAGCTGTTTTTTCACCCCTTTAGTTATGTACAGTAGAGTCAGTGGTTAAATCTTTAATAAATAGGACAACGTACATAAAGTGCCTAGCTAGAAAAAAAATACAAATTCTGGTAAAGTAATGCTATAGTGGTAAAGTTGGTAGTGTAGTTTAGTGTAAAGCTTTTAATGAATTGACCAAGCCAAAGCAAGCTAAGATTTTCCTTGTTTCACTTTTGAGCTCTAAATATCACTTTAACCCTTTGTTAACTCAGCAGGGCCAATAAAAGCAGAAGGGCAGAGGGTCAACAGTTGGTCTGTAGGAGTACACACCCCAGCCTTCAAGGTCAGCAAAAATAGTCCAGAATTTATACCCATATGTAAGTCTGTGTTTCATATTTACATTTATATTTAGCAGACGCTTTTATCCAAAGCAACTTACAGTGAATTCATGGTATACATTTTTATCAATGCTTGTGTTCCTGGGATCGAACCCACAACCTTTGCGCTGCTAATGCAATGCTCTACCAGTTAAGCTACAGGAACATATGGGCCTGAAAAATAGATATCCAGCCTTTTTGATTTATATCCAATGGACCACCATGGTGCGCTTCATGGCTACAAACTATTTCCATGAAAGACTTACCGGTATCAAATTATAGCAGTTATGGTAAAATCTACGATGTGTTTCCTCCCATGACCATGTTTCAACATGTACAAAACTCAAAAACAGCCACTAATGCTGCAGTATAAATCCAAACCGAGCAGAACACCATTCAACTCCAGAGATTTATCAATATTTCAAGGCAAAGTCTCAACAGCGGGTCTTTAAAGACAGTATTTATCTCTTGTAGAGGAAATTTTGTTAAACCAATGGTTCCTTGAGTGAGCAGAAGGCTGCCACACAGTAGCATTTGTGCAATTTATGTCTGTACTTTCATATGTGGGAGCAACAGCTCATTTTCTACATTTTAACCACATCTGGTAATGCCTAAATGTACCACAGGCACCAGAAGTTCCTTACAGGAAGAAAGAATCATTTGTCATCTTTAATACTAAAAGCATGGCAAGAAAACTAGCATGTTTGTGTGGCGTACAGAGAGTGAATTATGAGCATATCAGTGTTTTTTTTATCCATTGCATTCTTTCAGGATAAGCAAATGGAAATGCAATTACAATAATAATGCAATACAAAAAATGACACAATTGCTTGAGAATAGTGTAGAATATAATATTATTTATTCATGTTTGATATTTTGTGAACCAACCAGCCAATGAAAATCAAGTATAGAGGCTCAAGATGTGTAAATGATGGACAAGTTTAGTATATGTAGGTGCTTCTGTGTGAATTTGTTGTTGGGTTGTGAACTAATTGAAAGTCGGATGTTGGAACCCACACTAGTAATTTCTGCAGGCATTTATAACATGTTTAGGCCAGTGTGTGATGTGTATGACATCTGTTAAGATTTTAAGTCTTATTATAATTCAGCCTTTAGTCAAAGTCAGTATAAAGTCAGCTTTTAGCTCCGATTTATTCATATTCTTCAGTGGTGTACCTATATGTGCTGTACCTATACCTATATGTATGTATAGTTGATCTTAAAGCAAAAAGAACATGTTTTTGCCAGATGCTTTCTTTTTAAAGCAATTTACAAATGGCAATGACTTTTAACACTAAAGCTTTTAAAAGCTGTTTAATACACACAGCTGTGTTTTTTATTTTTCTGAAAGTTTGAAACCAACTGGAAAGTTTGGGCTTTTAGAATGATTTATTAAAGTACACCTGAAATGTTCTGGAACACAAGGTGTTTGGAATGTATAGCTGGCACACAGTTGTGCTTTCACAAAGATTTTACCCAGAGAGGAAAATCTAGTTTTGCACAGTGCTTAAAATTGTTCGTGAGGATGCATCAACATTGTAGAACCTTGGATCAATTTTGTTTAGTTTATATCACAATCCACAAAAATATTAATATCAGACAGTTTGTGTCAACTTTATCAATCTATTTATACAAATTTAATCATAAATGTAATAAAATGATTATTCATGGTGATTTAAACATTTAATGGCAACGTTTGTTGTCCTTGAGTCTTCAAGTATGACTGTAGGCTCAGCTTCATCTGATTGTACTTGTGAGATGCTCTTGCACAACAAAGAATCTATTCTTCAGTGCTTTATAATCTACAGTATCTGAGGTTTGTGTGGTGAGATGTTTCTTTCAACCCCCTGGATCACCAGGCTTTATTTTCCTAACAAGAGTACAGCCACTGAGACAGGAGGGCCTCTCTAAAACGCTGTGTTTTTCTTGTCAACGGCTACTGTTTTGGTTCAGGGGCTTTGCTGACGTGAAGGTGGTGTGGTGATAAATTAAGAATTTCTCTGCACGTGTGCAAACCCTACAAGAAAGGGGAAAATCATTCAAAAAGCAGGAACTCAATATGGCTCTCATTAGGAAGTGTATGAAGGTTTATTGCACGTCTGCAGTATCTGTAGCTTGGAGGAGACAGGCTTCCAGATGTTAGCACTTTAGCGTATCGGCTGCATGTTGACTGTGATGTAGCACCGTGTTTTGTTAGGTATATCATCCAGTAACATGGCTTTTCTCAGTTCCTGGTTTCCACAAAACTTCACATATACCTCAGCTACAGAGAAACTTAAAAACTATTGGATTTTGCCCTACAGGACAGGACTGAGAGGAGTAGACAGTAAAGTAGCGTCAGGGGGAGATGAAACGTAACCAGGAAATGGCGCAGGCAGGACTAAAACCTGTGTTTCCGTAAGCATGTGTACCACCCACTGTGCCACAGCTCCAACGTCTTATGAGGAAATTGAAGGGAACCATCCCAGCTAACAATTTTAGGTTGTGAGAACTTTTCTCTAATGTTTTCAATTAGGGAGAATTAAAAAAATTGTACTGCAAGTACTGATATTACTGCAATCCTTTTTTGATAACTTTGAGAGAACTTTTAGAGAACGTCAGCCAACATTCTGAGAACTTTCCCTATTAGCTGGAATGCAAAGCACAACAGACAAGAACCAAATACTGGGCCATTTGGAAATTAAAAGGATGTATTTGTCTAAAGAAAGAGAGATATGTTCAAGAACATAAATACACGGCAAAGCAGAGAAGAATTCATGGGGTTGGTCAGCTCTCAGGAGGTTGGGTGGAATTGGGACAAGATTTAACAAGGCAAATGGTATGATTGAAGACCACAAATCTAGAACTGTCAGTGAGAATTCCAGGTTTTAGGCTCTAAAGAAGCCTTTACTTTTAGATAACCCCTTATGATATACTACTAATGTTTTTGCAGAATACCTTTGCTTATTATTTTAGGTGTTTTTTTTCCAGACATTGCCTACAGAAGGCGTTACACCTTTTAAAAACTCTCAGCTTTGAACGTGTCACTGACATAGTTTTACAGGGTCATGCACCTATATGGTCACCTGGAACCAGCCTGTACTTTGCGTGGTGGGATGTGTTAGGCTACGATAATAATGGTTATTTGGAAACTACACTTCTGCTTAAGGAATACTGAAATGAGTTTAAACAGTAGCACTGAATTACATAACAGAAGGAAGTTAGAGAGAAAAGGAGAGGACAACATAAGTGGTCCCTGTGTGCTTTTGAGGAATGAGAGCGAGTGAGAGAGAGAGAGAGGGGGAGATGTTGAGTAGAGGACTGGACACCTCTACAGCACATTTTGCCCTTCTGCTGTGTGTTGTAATAGATTGGGGATTTCACAAACGCAGAGGTGTGAACACTCAGGCACTAAATTTTGTTTCAGTTACAGAGAAATGGTTCTTGCAGGTGAGAGTGCGAGTCAATTTCCATGTTTAAGCCTTGTGGGACTTTTTTTAGTTTGAAGCAATATTTTACTCACCCCGAAT
>JAZGTK010013220.1:0-14448 GCA_036877625.1 Ambastaia sidthimunki | reverse complement strand
TAGTATGCATACTTCAGTTAGTGCACTAGGTAGTGTACACTAGGTAGTATGCATACTTCAGTTTGTGCACTAGGTAGTGCACTACCTAACTTTAGTGCCCGATCTAACTAGTATGCACACTACTTAGTGCACACTGGTATGCACATACTATATATACTACACATAATTTATAGTTACATTTAATAACACTACATTAGTGCACACTACTTAAAGCACACTACTTAGTGCACACTGGTATGCACATACTATATATACTACACATAATTTATAGTTAAATTTAATAATACTACATTAGTGCACACTACTTAAAGCACACTGGTATGCACATACTATATATATACTACTAGCATGCACTAACTTGTATACAACTTGTATGCACTAACATACACTACTTACTGCACACTACTTAATTTATATTAAGGCTTTGGTGAAGCCTATATCAGCAATGTAGGCAAAGTCGGCACATACATTTCCTCATATTTAAAAGCAATTAACATTGCAGTGACCCCCAGTAGCTGTAACTTCTTGTGGGTCACTGATTGAACCTGAGAAGGGAAAAGAGAGGGAGTTTAACCAAAAACTTTAATATTATTTAATATTTTAATATATAATATATACTTGAATTTAATAATACTACATACTAGTTCTTCGGCAAACACAAGTTTGCTATTGACACTTCCACGCACATCATAAGCCAAATTTTTAATGTATATATTTAATTTACTTATATTTCATATCCATGCATCTCACATAATAGACCAGAGCTAATTGTAATCGAATGCAGGTCTTTGTTTGGCATTAGTGCTGTTGGGTGGGTATGGGCCCAAAGCAGATTTACAAGAGCCCTTTAATTCACAGTTAAACACTGTTTTGTGTACTGTGAAAACTCCAAACATTCTTTGAAGGAAATAACTGAATTTAAAAATATAACTTAAGCAAATATGAGAACTAAAGAGTCCAGTCTCTTTACCTGTTGACACACTGTTACAGAAGAATATACACAACATATTACAGAAGAGAATATTTCACAGTATATTTTTAAGCACAAGCCATTTACACACACGCGCGTGCACGCGCACACACACGCACAGAAATATTCATTTCAAGATCTGTAGCTTTTAAAGAACAGATACAGGGTTTACAATTGCTGACAGAGCATGTGATGAAGATTCAGCGTATCTCCAACATATGACTCCAGGCCTGTGGGTTGAAAACATTCATCATGGTTAGGCAGCGTTTATAAAACTGTGGAAACATTTCCAGCGTCTGCTAGTATAATTTAGGAGATTAAACAATACAGCACCGCTATAAATCAGTAATGTATCACACAGCTATTTGGGCTTAGCTCCAGCTCCTCATGAATGGAAGCAGAAACGGGAAAGGAAAACATCTGAGGTTGCTTGGCTCCAGTGAGCGTTCATATCTAATGTGTCTTCCAGAAAAATATTGACTAGCTGTGTGGCCTGTAGCCAAAGCCAGAGGATTGTCCTGCTCCATTTAGAGATTTTTACTGATATGATGTATTTTCAGTTACCGCTAGGTGGCAGAAAGTGCTGAAAAATGATGCTGACACACGCACACACACGGTGGCATATGTGGTTTATGAGGCATATTGGTTATTATACTGTACAAACTGTATATTCTATCCCCTAACTCTCACAGAAAACGTTAACAAACAAACATGCATCATTTAGTATGTTTTTAAGCAATTTAGTTTATGGTATATGGAAAGTCCCCATATAGTTTATGGACAGGAAGTGTCCCCATTTACCATGTTGACATTATTATACACATGTCATTATACACGTATGTCCTCGTAACCACATATTCAAACAGGTTATTTAGGTACCCAATATATGGTTAAGTAAACCCACACTATCACACACACACATACACACACATACATACATAATGAATACATAGTGACATAATGAAGAACCTTTTAAAATAATCTTGTGGTATTTGGGACCTTTATCATATAAAGACACTTATTTCTGTAGTTATGACACTTTATCTGTGAGGGACCCTATGACAGGCCTGACATACTGCCTCCATAACACCACAGGGTGAGAAAGACAAACAGGGAGCCATTTTAAGAAGGAATGTCCTCCGCTCTGGTTCCACTGAGAGAGAGATGATGATGATGATGATGTAGCAGGTGATGATAAGAGAATGGTGTTTAAAATTAGCTTCAAGAATTAGCATTTTTAAAAAACAGGCTAACACACATTTCGTCACATGGAGCTCATTAATAAACCATACAATTAATTTTGGCATGTTGTCATGAATGTTTCTTAGTCTATTAAAAGTTAAAAGTGAATTACCATATATATATAGATTATTTAGGGCTATGGAAAGCACAGTATAGATTATAGTAATAGATTAGCTCTGTATTAAAACAATTAAGGTTTATGAAAAAACTGCCATCAAAAACCAAGTTTGTGTGCATAAGTTGTGTATGTATAGGAACATTTGGTAGCAACAAGCATGTTAAGCTGACAGAAAATAAAACTGATGAGAAAATGTCTGGCTGTGTTTGAGATGCCCAGTCCTGTGTGGAGCCAGTCCGTCTGCCGGCCGACTGCCCTCCTGAAGACTCAGGAACATCCGATCCTCCTGATGAGAGAGAGAGAGTGAGACCAAAGGTGAGAAAACAGAGAGAGAAAGAGACAGAGGGGCTGGCAGGGGTGGATTGCTTTCTAACACCTCATTTGTACTAGCATTTAGACATGACATCAAAACTACTCATGTATCACAACTGAGTCAATTCAAAGGTAAAGTATAATATTATAATATCTTGGATAATGTTTTAAAATAGTTTCAATAATGCATCATACCCTGATAAAACAATTCAACTATTATCTGAATATGCATCACAGTAGAACAGAACAGAATAATAGAATATAATAACAGAATAGAATAGAATTAACCCTGCTGAAACTGAAAAGGTAGTTAGAACGTTGGGTATTGCTCTCTAAAAATGCGCTCAACGTTATCAAAAACATTCTTGCGGTAACGTAAGTACAACTTTTTCAGTGCTATCATATATATCAAAAATATTACTGTTAAGTTGATAATGGAACATTTTGAAAACTTTAGGAAAATGTTCTTACAACCTAAAATTGTTAGCTGGGTCTTTCCAATGGTTTGAGGTGACTTATACTGCTTTTAAACTTCAACAGAGAACAGCAAAAGATTTGCAGAGAGAGCAACACAGATGAGAGCGAAAACAGAGATGAGAAGAAAAACAAAACAGGGAAAAGTTAAGAAAGATTGAAAGAGTAGGGAAATGGTTTCTGGTCTAGCAGTGTTCCGTCTGTAGGAAGTTTAAGGAGAGGCCTGTCGTGAGCCAGGCTTTCAGTCTCACTATAATTACAACAGTGGCTGACAGACACAGTGCTTAAAGAAACAAAACAGAGACAGGATTAGGAATAGACACCAGTCCGTCTACACTGCAAAGACACTTTACACATACGTATATACAGCACTGACACAAGCATTACAGACTTAGATACATGAACTTTAAATAATCTAATAGTTTTATTGACTGCTGAGAGATTTAAATGGAAGAGAAAGAGTGAAAGAAAATGAAGCCCAAATATTATATTTAGATGATTACCTGATGACAGAATGATATATGTTGCTGTCTACTCTTATTCTCCAAATATGCGTCATATTTTTTGAGTCTGTATGGGGAAAATAGAGAAAGAGTCCATGTGGACAAATGAATCAGTTTTATAATTAATTAAATGCTTTATGTGATGTCATAATGACACATTTCTGCTTTTGGTGGGATAATCTGCTGTAGTTTTCCTGGTAAGGGCCCAGTGAGTATCAGTTATGTTTATCCTCTGAAGTCTAAATGCATACAAGGAGACTTTAATGTTTTTTTTATGAATTCAACAAGCAATACTTTACAATCTATAAATATATGAGGTAATTCTTTACAAGTGCTCAACTGAATCCCGAACTGGTATGTGCTGCTGAATATTTGCAGAAATCCAGTTCACTGTGAGGTCAGCCCACCATGGACCACCAAACTCCACAGCAGAAACACAGCAGAGAGCCATTGTGACACAGACAAATCAGATCAATTACAGACAATAAACCCCTGCAAACATCTATGCTTACTCATATAAGCACAGCTGCATAGTGTTCCTGTAGCTCAACTAGTGGAACATTGCGTTAGCAGCACAAAGGTTGTGGGTTCGATCCCAGGAGGGAACACAAGTACTGATAAAAATGTACCTTGAATTCACTGTTAAGGTCGCTTTGGATTAAGCATCTGCCAAATGAATACATGTAAATGTAATATACATACACAGACTCTGAAAGTCTGTTTTATTTGATGCTGATTGCGCTGTTTTATGCTTAATAACATTCACTGCTGAACCTGATAAGTTAAACTTTGAGGTAAAAGATGTAAATTAAATCCATTCAAAGCCTCTTCAACAGCAGCAAAGATGCTTAGAGAGACAAACATCCTAAATACAAACACCTCTATTCACAAGAGCCGGATTTTTTCCATCTCCCTGCACAGATACAAATGTTCAAAGGTGACAGTTTCTTCTCCTCTGTCTCCACACTCATAATACGGCATTCACAGGACTGAAGAATGTGTCTGGAGCTGGGCGACATGGCACAGGGATAATGTCTGTGTTGCTTTCTCCTGGTTTAAAAAAGAAGAGGTGGGTCAGGCAGTCTGCTGAGTAAGCTAGCTGCTACGCGGTCGCCCTCTAGAACAAACAACAGCCCTAAAGGAAAGCTTCCCCAGACCCCAAAAATCACAGTCCTACACTGCAACACTGGAAAAATAGAGATCTGACATTTAATCTAATGTGTGAGCACAGTAAAGTCATTTTGTTGTTAAAAAGATGTAATTAGGAATTTTGTCTAGACTATCAGAGGTTGTTGAAACCCTTCATGTCTTGTTCCACTGGAAAACAAAGTGCTTGAGCTGAAGTAAACTTGCAATTTATCTTCATCCAAAACACAACCTCCAAAACTTGACGTCTTAAATATTCCACTGTGGCTTTTTGTAATACAATAAACGTTGTGTGTCTTATTCGTAAAAGTCAGATACACATTTTATCTCTGCCATCAGCCAAGTCAAGAGACCTGATTAATTCATAATTGTAAAGAACAGTATTGATAAAATAAATGTAAATAAATGTAGTTTAAATTTATGCATTTGGCTTTATTAATACAAGTGCTACCAGTTTAGCTAAGGAAAACTATTAGTATCTTTACTTTATCTTAACTTTATTTAGAATCCCATGAAAAACTGAACATATCTCCTCAGATACTCTTTCCCTATATGTACATATTAACGTTTAAAGCTACAGTATTTTGCCATCTATTGCTATATCTTTACACATCATATTAAAAAAGTAGCTTGTTATTAATGTTTTTATTAGATGACTAAACAACAGTACTGTGTTTATACTGTAAACTAAATATGGAGACCGAACCTTTTATTTTATGGTAAGTGACATTTAATTTTGTGGTTAACTGCTTATTAAATCAAGTTCAGTGTAAATTCTCTGGTAAAAATGGGTAGTTTTAACACACAGATATTCAAAGTGCATTTTCTCTGTTTTTATTTCCTCTGTTCATTCATAAAGACACTGCACCATACATAAATAATTATGCTGTAAAAATGACTCCGTATTTACAAGTATTCAATATAATACGTTATATAAAACTTTATATTAAATTTAGATAGAATACATTTGGGATTGTGGTTGTGTTTGTAAACAGTCTGTGAGAATGATGTGTGTATATGTTTGTTTGTGTGTATCCTGTAAAGTTATCTGTGGTTATTGAGCAAAATCTCCAGCCAGCATGGACACGATGTAATAAACTGTCTCGAGTAGCACGGTCCCCAGCCCTTGGCAAAGCTAATCCTCACGCTGTTCGGGTCATAAGGCCCTTCCGGGTGCACCAGATCACGGGGGGATTGAATTTGGCACGACTTCTCATAGTCAAAAACTTTAATGGAGTAGCCTGGCATGACTCTCCTCACAGTCAAACTCACAAAAGGGTGATGTTCTAAAGTTGGTGAATTCACAAATATAGGGTTCTGACTGCGGTTGTAGGCCCAAACTCCGTCTGGTTCTTTGCTGAGGAGGATGCCGTGGCCGATCTTGCTGCGGGTGCGCTGGACGGAGGTGGACCGGGGGGAGAGGGGAAGCAGGCCCAAGCACAGGCCTGTTCCCTGAGGTAGGTCATAGAAGATGCTGAGGGAAGCGTCGTGAACTGGGTACAGACGGCCCACGCGTGTTCTGAGCTCCCAGTATGCCACGTTACACCAGCGGTTCTGTGCCAGGGACGAGAGAGACATGTTGTCATCTGAAGAGAGAGAGAAAAACACAAGAAAGAGTAAACTTCAAGCAAAGCCAACAACACATGAGGTAAACCTCGAAAGCCACATTTTTTTTTCAGCTAACAATTTTAGGTTGTGAAAACATTTCCCTATCATTTCCTATATTAACAAAAAGGTTTAAAATGTTATTTTGAATGTTCTAGAAACGTTCCAGTTTTTATGACGTTGTATGTTATTGATTAGAAGAACAACACGTTTCATTAACGTTACCTTCAACTAACAACTTAAGAATACCAATTTTAATATAATTAATATATTAATAATGTCAAAAATGTTCTGCTAACGTTACTGCCTGAACATTTTTGATTTTTTTAAAGAATGTTTTGAGAATGTTCCTTGTTAGTTGGGTGGTCTTCCTTCCAAGAAATGAGGGTGCAGTAGTTTTAATTTAGTTAGTAAACATTAGTACGAAAGAATGTCATATGTCAACATAAAAACAATTTCTTGCACAGTTACATCAGGCTTTGTAAACCACTAGTGTCTCAGTTTTGAATAATGTAATGTCAATGTGTCTCAGTAATGTCAATGTTTTGAAACACTTTCATATATCAGCTCTCTTATTATTTCTGATGTTACACAGAGCATATTAATTCTCTAAATCTCCTATCAGAGCAGGGTTTGAAACTGAAGAAGCGACAACCCCCACTTACAGGCCCAAATCTGTCATCTCTGACTCTAACACCCCCCGCTCCTGCCACAGCATTCCGCGGGGCCGGCTGGGGCCCCCTTCTTCCCCTCCAGGGCCAGCATTCAGCTCTCTGACCACTCAGTGAAGGCTTGCGACCTCCTGACCCCCCAGCCGCCAGCCTATCCAGTCTGATTACCTCAAACACAGACTGATGCCATTATTTTGCTTCACAGGCTCTATTGAGACAGAAGATCTAAAGCTCTGTGCCTGTGGCCCCATTCTGCTCAGTCTCAACCCTGTGCGGCCTAAACAGACAGCAAAGGACACACTGTTGATGACTAAGTTTTGTTTAAGGAGGGGCACGGAAATACGCAATCGTAATCTATGATTCTTTGGTCACTGACTTAACATGTTCTAAATATAAATATAATAAACAGCAATGAACAGAAAAAACAATGAGCAAAAAGAAACAGAGTCCTAATCTAATAGGGAACATTTTCAGTAATAACAGTAATATTAATATAGATAGAAAAGAATGTTTGGAATGTTTCTAGAGCTTTCAAAATAATGTTTTGAACGTTTATATTATTAATGAAAACATTATAGAAACATTCTTAAAATCTAAAATTGCTGGGGTAGCACAAGAAAATTTTTAATAAACACAATGGGAAAAAATGTGACAGAAGAACACAGTTATCTACAATATACATATAAAATATATATATAAACTATCCTACAAATGTATAAGCATCCGATTAATGTCTAATGTAAGATTTTACATGTTCAACTTTGATTAATCTTATTAATCTTATGCTAACACAAACAAATAACGCATCTGGTGCATGTTTAATTCTGGAAATCCAACAGTCGTGCATTTAATGACTTTAAATGATTAAATGAACAAGATTTCAGGAAAGATTTTGAGTTACTCAGGTTGTCAGTCGTTAGTGTCTGCAAAAGCATTCTTGGTGATTGTGTGCCTAGCCTAAACCAACACCACAAAATGAGAGGGGGGAGGAAAGGATGAAGACTTGTCTATCCTGCTGTGCCAAATATTAGATCTCCCTCCACATATTAGACCTTTCCACTGAGCCAGTGAGTGCTGAGCGACCTCAGAAGAGTGATAACACATATGCCACAATGAGAACTAGCAGAAAACTCTAGAACAATTCCAGTAAATCAACTATTCTAAATGTTCCAAATGTTTTTTTTATTGTGAGAACATCTAAATTTACATTCAAAAGAACTTTGGAGCTTTAATCTTGAGCTTAAGAGAACCTGAGATTTTAAATAATACATGGTAGTAGTGCATACATGCATAAATTCTCACAAATATGCTTGAATTTAGTAGCTCATTCCTCCGGATGAATTTGTGGTATGAGAACTGACTGCATATTGATCCCTATCCGAGATGAAGCTAACAGCCTGTGTCAGAATAAGAAAACAGCGATTTTTCCCTGTCACAACACTGAGAGGGAATATTCATATATACAGATTCCTACAGACAGATAAACGCTGGCCTACCCACAGTCTACCCAAACAAATAACCAGATCTAAAACAAAAAGCTTAAATGTGTCTCTTAAAAACAGGAGCAAACAGTTTTTCCAACAATTGATAGAGTCATTTCTTTGTCAACATCTGTAAAGAATCTCTTCAGAGACGGGCAGGATTTCATTAGTTAAATTGTGTGTTGGCCTGCGCTCTGTCAGGAAGAGGGAAAGCCACAGTGAGGCCTGTAATTTAAACCTTATTTTAAAATGTGACTGGCTGGCTTTGCCAGGGCCTGCATTGCAAAACTCAGCAGGAAGCAACAACATCAAAATAACGGAGGAAAAAACGTATGTGACGCACCAAAAGATTTTGTTCCTTGTTCTCGGACCTCTAAATGCTGGTAATCGCCACAGTGCCGCGAGACATGACGCATTGGAGCGCGGGAGGCCCTGAGCCCCCAGTCAGCATTCTGACAAAACTGCCCATTGTTGCTCATAATCAAATTTACAGAGAGTTTGAAAGACTGGTGGATGATGTCTAAGAATCTTGGTCTATTTTCAGTGCTCCGACTGAAAACAGTCAACACTGACGTTAATGAAAGTTTTTAGGAACTTGTTATCCATGTCTTCATCACAGCATGGGGAAAGAGCAACTCAGCTAACAGGGAACGTTCTCAAAACATTGGCTAATGTTCTTTCAAAGTTCTATCAAAGTTATCAGAAACGTTCTCTTTTAATGTTCTTTGAACATTGAAGTGTGTAGTAAAGAGTGGAAAGCTTAGGTAACCAATGGTAACCGAAAAGAACACAAATACATGGACAAGCCTTTGATAACCCAGTTAACATGTTATCCTGATTAGCACCTTATGGAACAGCCAATCCTAACAGCCAGCAAACTAAAGCATCACATTCAGTATCACATTCAGACCAAACAGAGACTTTACCAACCAGCTGCTATCAGTAGTTACTGACTGCATGTCTATTTCAATGCAATAATAAATTAAACATTGGCTACCTGAGTAATCCTGTGATATGCCACAGAGTGAATTTGTGGCCTCAGTTTCTGTGTAAGGCAACACTGGGAGGCAAGAGTCTGCAAGAAAGAGACAGATGAAAAAAATCAATCTTTATGTGAGAACATAAAAACTCACAGAAGAACAAAAATGAACACAGAGGTCTGGACTGAACATCTATTAAACAAAGGGTTTAAACATCACATCAGAGCAAGCTGATTTTACTGATTAAATAATGCTTATTGAACTGTAGAAGCTGCATCACTTACTCAGTGGTTTGTGTTCTGGTAAAGATGAGATGTGGGTGTAGGGAGGAGGCGGAATGTCTGAAAACAGGGAGACAAGAATTCCATTAAGACAAGTTTCCATTAAGTACCAAAAAACATTAAAAACGTTATTTTGAAAGTTTCAGGAACTTCTAAAGATTTAGTTGTGCTTGGTTCTAAGAACATTATTCAAACACTTTTGTAGAGACAAGAATTCCACTATTACTTAAGAATAAAATTTTGATATAATGTTGGAAAAACATTACACCAATAATACTGCAACAATGCTTTTGATAACTTTGAAAGAACTTTTAGAGAACTATAGCCAACATTGTGAGAATGTTTCCTGTCAGACAGGATATGCCCGTTTGAGCTCATGCACATATCTGGAGCTTTAATTCTCAGCATGTGTCAGTTTCTCTGGTATTTTAACTGCAGATGAGAATGTTGCCAGCACGGTATGAAAATTACAGGTGAAGAGGAGCATCCATCAAATGATAATGGTCATGACATCATCTGCCAAACACGCACAGAATCCAATCAAAATCGACCTGTTTTGTATCACATGATTACAGCTACACATTTCGGCTGAAACTGTGAATGACAACTGTTTGGAAAACAAACTAGTAGCTTTCAACAAGGACACTAGTGTTGATGGACTATGGTGACCTATAGTGAACAAGGAGAAGATTTCTTGTAGACCTACAGAGCAATTCATAATGCCAAACGCTACATAAGTGCATGTAATGAAAACTTTTAACAATTTCTTTAGCTTTATAATTGTGCAGCCACTAAACCAGGCATCTAATTCTGTACATCTCTCAGTGGGAAAAATGTTTGGAACAGCAGAGTTAAACAGAAATGGTTCAATTAATTCTGGCCATGAGCTCAAATCATTCATAACATGACAATGTTATGGGTTGTGTTGTTGTGAATAGGGAGGGCTCTGAGAAACTGAGAATCCCAGTGGGATACTTGCTGGGAATTCCACTTCCTGAACAGGAGTATCACTGTCCCACTCTTCTCCCTATCAGTAAGTGAATTCACCTGCTTTTCAAATAAATCACCTTTATAATGGCAATAAAGATTTAATTTATTTAGCTTATGTAATGCAAAACTGAAAAGATGTTGTTTTCATTGTACTTGAATTGCACCAGAACAGCTCTTAAGCATAACTGTACAAAAATACAACAGTAATCCAAAAGGTCACATTTAAATGTTATAGTGCATAGAAAATACATAGCAAATATGAATTTGATGGATCAGCAGGTACAATACAAAGTCATTATGACTCTTACCATCTCTGAGTGGTCCACAGAGGCGGCTGTAGTGATAAGGATTACAACAGCAGGCAGTCTGGCTGTCCTCTGCTCTAAAGCTCTGGCAGTAACAGAGAGATTTGAGGACAGAGGACAGCCGCAGATCGGGCCAGCGGAACAGCCTACATAGCAGGTACTTAGGGGACACCTGCTGACCTCCAATCCGCACCTCTGTTTGTGGCACCAGAACACATCCGCTGGGCATCCCTCCTTGAGACTCCACTGCCTCCAGCAAAACATCCAGAGACTTTTCTTTTAACTTTTTCAGAAACGCATACGTGCCCTTCTTCAGTTCCTGTTCCGTCACGGCACCATTTTTTCGTTCCCTGGTACCCAACGCGCGACCGCCGCAGTTGTTGTGGTTCCTATGTTCCACATGACAAGAAAATCTGTTCTTGCTCTGGCTGCCTCCAGGAAGGTCTTTGAACAAACAACATGTCACCGTCCTGCCCTCGCTCCCCTCGCTCTGGGGGCTTTCCTGCCGTTCCTGCGCACACATGCCCTCGCCATCGCGTTCAATAAAGACCCCCGGTTCCCCGTTTGCCTCTACGCGTCTGCCGCACAGGGCCCCGGTGTTTCCAGGTGCATATTCCGTTCTGAGGATCTTCTCCGGGTTGCTGTCACTCCAGTCATCCACACCTCCATCTTTACCCGCGGTGATCAAACGGCTTCTCCAGAGTCGCCGAACCAGACCCGTGCGTCTCGTCCTGAACATACGACGGGCAGTTTACATCCGTTTTTCCTATGTTTGATCGGAACCACGGAGAGTCCAAACACTCCTGCGCTGGCTGTCCGACATCAATGCCCTGTGCTCACATGCACAGCCGAGCACAGCCTGAGCAAAGCCCAACATTAGACCCCAACGCTACAATATATCAACACGGTAGCAAAATCTCTAATAATAACAACGCACAATGCAAGAAGCGGTCCATTAGGTCTGCGCGCATTATCCGTCAACACCAGCAACTTCATGAATAACGCAAAATGCAAAAACACAAACGTCTACTTTTGCATGTGATCTCCCAAATAGACCTTCAAGACCAACAAACCCTTCAGCAGGACATGAATGGATCTCCGTATAATCCTTGTTCACATTCCGCACGCTTCTCACGGAAGAAAACAATGCGACCGAAAAGGGATCGTTCCGAGTAGATGGACGGACGTGAGATGGCTCGAGGTTTCCGCTCCTTTCGTTCCGTGTTTCAGAGAGATTAATGGGATTCTTCGAGGGTTTCTTTGGTCGTTTCACTCTTTCTTCAGATACACACACACGGGCACCCGAGGAGTCCCGTGGAGCCATTGGTTGATTTCCATCATGTGCTCGTCTAGACACTTTGGCGGCTGCGAGCCGCGCTGATTGTTGCGCAAACATAGTATCAAGTTTCTGAAGTCTTAAAGGAGCAACATGTACCTCTGTTGTGCCAAACACAGGACACTAAAACGTTACTGTTGCAACGATTTTGTGCACGATACACGCATTACGTTAATACTTCCAGGTACAAGCCTCTGGCAAATTCCCAAAATGACATCAGATATTGTGATATACGATATTGTGGTCATACATAGTTTTGTATGTGTGTGTATGCATAGTTAGACAATAATAATTATTATAAAATTCAGTATAACCGTAAAATTCAGTATAACACAGAGTATAAAAGTTGTTAACAATAAAATAAATATAACATCTTAAATGATGACCTCAGGATTGTGCCTCTCTTAGAGCAAAAAAAAACCCAAAACAAAAACAGTATCAGATTTAAGTTTTTATGTAATTAAAAATAAAAATCTGAGGTTAATCTGGGCTGTTATGGAAATGTTTTTATTATTTGTCAATTGTCATATTGCAAAAACATATTGCATTGTGTGCATCCACTGTTAAGTGTCAGACGTCTTAGGCTTTCCCCAGTCACTTATCAGACCGGGTGATAACTGTGTTAGCCCGGCGTCAGGCTAATAATTACTGCTACTCCCATTAGGTCTCCTAGATAAACTATCAGCAGAAGTTTGGAGCAGAGAAAGAAAGACCAGGAGCAAACCACCTCCAAGAATAACCCCAGTCTATGCAATTTGGACAGTGATGGTACTGTTAATGAGGTCTAATAAAACCCAACAGGAACAGCGTGTCATTCCTAATGGAACTAAGGAGCTTCTGTGGTGAGAAAGATATGAGATACTGCACTGAGGCCTTTCTTTGACTCCAAGTTGCCTCAGTAATATCACATGAAATGTTTAACAGCTAAAAGAACAAACTAAGTTTCCTTATAATACTGTAAGTAAAGTCAAGACAGACAAGCAGGACATCCTATCATTGAACAGAATGCAATGATCGACTGAACATTTTATGGCCCTGCGCCTTCCACAGAAGATATAAAAAATATATTTAGACCACTTTGCGTAGTTATTACTATCAGGATGTGAAGAGACCTACAACAAACATAACAAATAATCTTTATAGAAAATATTGCACACCCTGCCTTTTAGTTAAGCTGAGATGCGCTGTGTTGAGTTGAATTGTGTATAGCTAGATATTGTATAACTGATAATGTTTTAGCTTCTCATTTTTCTCAGAACTTTATTTGAACTGATGTGTGACTACTGTTGTGGTCAATAGTAGCAAAAATGTACAGCCACAGACAGACATTAGGAGTGTAATCTGTCTCCTGTGGAAGGTTCTGGCAGTTAAAACACAATTTCGGCAGGCAAAACGTCATTTATGGTGAAGAAAAGAACACAGCCAGAGCACTAAATGAATGTCTGCTGTGTAAATGTGATAGATGCATCTACGTGGCAGGGGTGTGTGTTACTGTTCTGGAAATTGTACTGCAAAGGCTCTTAAAAATTATACACACAAACCACACACACACACACACACACACATACATATATATATATATATATATAAATACACATACATGCATACTGTACATACATACATACATACATATGATATGTAGCATGTAATGTCACAAAGGAGCAAACCAGATTCAGTGACAAGAACACCAAAACATTGATGGAACATTTGAATGTGGTGCAGTAATGTAGCAAAACCAACACATCTGAGGAGTGAGAGTTCATTACATGTGTTTTTAACATGTCTGTTGTCAGCCTCAGAGTGAAAAGAGAATATCAGAGAAACTGAGGAAGGAAGTAGGCTGAGACCAGAGGAAACGGGGAGAAACTCTGAGATCAGGCCACGCTGTTGCTGCCGCTGATTGTAGTCAAGTCTGGTTTCGGAGCGCCTGGCGCCGACAGAGCAGACCATAAAGTTCTAGACAGAGAGATAGAGCTCATACTCTCACTCGTGCAAGTAAACAAGTGTACTTCACTTAGCATGCACTTCACTTAT
>JAZGTK010013219.1:0-14449 GCA_036877625.1 Ambastaia sidthimunki | reverse complement strand
AGAACTTCCCTGTTACGGAATATTCTGAGTAGAAAGGGGAGCCAATTATTATTTTAAGTAAAGAATGTTAAAACAGAAAACGCAGAAGTTATGGTTGCCTATTTTTGCCTTTTAAGGGTATGGTGAGTGTTTCAAGTCCGGTTGGAGATTTCCAATCAGACCATTTTATGTTTTAAAATGCAGTGCTTATGTTGTGGTTATTTAATTCAGTTATGCCAAAGAATTTAACATGCACCTTTTGTGTCAAGACAGGCGGTCGTAAGTGGTCGTGTACTCACTTCACCCTCACTTCAGACTGAGTAAGAAAGGGATTATTTCTTTATGTTGCTATCCTGCTGCAGGTTTTTGTAATCAATGTAATCAACATTCATGACAGGAAACTATAAATTGTGTACAGTACTACAATAGATGTTGTCTGTGAATCAGTAGGCAGAGAGTGATGCACAGACTGTCCTTGAGACAAACCACTCTTACAGACTCATTATTCTTGCTGATGTGATTATTATTTTTGTGGTTTATAGGGAACTGCTGTGCATCCGCATAGTGGATTAATTTTCAAAGTATGTTTGATATACTGCAGGCCTAAATTATATCAAGCCATTTAATATATGTTCCATAAAAACGTATACAGCTAATGCTTTTACGCTCATCCACCCAGAATTCATCTAATTAAGAGGTATTAATGGCCAGAACGTGTCTGAGATGTTCCTGCTTGTTTCTGAGATGTTGGCATCAGAAGAGAGGGACATGCTGGAGACTGAAGCTCTCAGCTGACCTTTATAGGACTTTACTGGCAGGCTGTGACTCAGGACAAATGATCTGAGATCCTGAAAGGTCAGCTCATGGTGCATCATTCCTATTGAACTCAGTGGACATCAGAACGGTTTGGCTGTCTGATAGAGTCAAGGTGATTCATCTCTTTACCCTGTGTTGCCATCTCATCCTCAAGGAGTGAATGGCAGGAGGTCTCAGCAGGTCTCCACTTCAGGCCAGACGTTCAGGCGTGTGAGGAATAGCATGGAGATGTAGAGTCCTTTCCAGTCTACATCTGTCTCGCTTCAGCAGCTTTTCGAGTGGGTCGAGGGTCAGCGTTGTTCATCAGTTTGACAGTTTGTCCTTCCTCTCACCAGGAGCTCATATTGGCAGGTTCACAGATGAGGCATCTTTACTAGGACAGTGAGGTGACTCAGTCAGTTCTTCCTGAGGTCAAATCTTAGCAATAACAGGCCTTGGTCAGGTGGCTCATTATAGAAAGCTGGCAGTATTTTAACGATCTCTTCATCTAATATGGTGATGGGGATCTTAGGAGTCTAATGGATGAATTACATTTGCTTATAACAGATAAATAAAAATGAATAGAATTTCTAGTTTTTTGGTGAATTACCCCTTTAAAGTGAGGGCTGAGGGGCATATGCCAAAGTGTGAGAATAAACTTTAGAATAACAAAAAGCTGATGAACTGGCTTGATTGTTAAATTATGCTGAGGCAGTTGGTAATTGTGAGATGTCTAAATTTGCTGAGAAGGCAGAGATGTGGAAGAACTCAGAGCCTTGAGAAACTGTGTTTACTGTAGCAAAAATAGAATATTAATATATCAGACAGGTTTTCACTGCCACACAGGCCCTTCCAAGCTCTTCTGATGGTTCATTTAGTATTTTCTCTTGCAACAGGTTTCTCAGGTTATTTGGGGTAGAATTAGTTTTAGCTGCAGGCTGTAGTGATTCAAGTGGTAGTTGCGGTACACAATAGTTGTGTAAATTCACCCTAGTAAGGGTAGACGCCATTTATAATTGAATGAAAATGTGGCCATGAGGGAACATTTAGTTTTTTCCAGTCTTGTTTTTATTCAGATCAAAATAAATATGGCGTCCAAGACTACGGTCCATGGTGAGTCTGTTTGAAGAGCCCCCCCGAAAACCCCTTTTCTCACTTCACTGCTCATCCAACAGCCTGAGCTCAGGCCAAGCCTGCATGTCGCTGCCTTGACAACAGCCACTGCTAGTGCAGCAGGTTTTTTGGAAATAAGAGGAGGCAAAACAATGGTGAGACTGTTGAGTGTGAGCGGCCGTAGTAAAATCAACCTCATTTACATATGCCCCTATGGAGGAAGAATATAACCTCCTCTTGGGAATGTTTTTACACATAACTGTATGTGAATAAGATAAAATATACTATGTATACTTTTTGGGAATTTTAATTTGGAAAATTGACCTCCTCTGTTCTTCTTCGCACCTGAGGATGTGTAAGAAACACCAGTAGATTGGAGGGTGAAGTGTGGATTTTCATGTATTTCTACTCAAAAAAAACAATGACCTGGTGAAGACCTAGTGAATTCAGCTTGCACTGAATTTCTGCAATTCTATAGCTCCCCAAAGGCACTAAGGCACAATGATGTCCTATTGGGACAATATCCTTTTTGTCATTTGGGTTTACGTCCCAGTGGAGCTGGTTGTGGAAGTGTTGTATTTCCATGAGACCAAAGCCCTAGATTGACCGCCTACAGAGAATCAGATTCCCAAACACCAACTCGTTGGCTCTCCTACAGTTGGAATAATGAACTCTTGGGAAAAAATGTAGGAATTCACTTTGTGGGATTTTTACACAAGTTGCCTATTTTTTTACACTAAGGGTTTGTACTTTCAGTTCTTTCAGCACATTGAGTTAACTAACCATGAAATGTTTTAGTAGAGTGAAGGCAAAAAACTTTAAATGTTGATTAAAGACAATGGATTTCCCTACGGGCACCATCTTAACACAGTGTCTTTCAACAAGCATTTGTGCCAAACCAGCAACTCAACCGCATGCTTCACTGTTCTTGTGTAGATGTATTTTTAAGCTGTCCCATATTTTTTTTTATTTTATAAGCACAGCTTAATCAGCCTGTAAATGTCCTTTGACTTCTTAATTTCTGATGCTGTATTACCTGCTGTCACACAATTCAGCAACATTGCGGAGATCATCTCCAGAACATACTAACTATGGTTCTTGCAAAACAGTGTTTTTCAGGTGAACTGTCATGACTTTGATATTAATTACTGCCTTTACAGATGGTACTGCAGTTTATTAAGGGTAAGCCAGGTGTTGCAAAGTAACCCCAGACAACCTCATCTGGACCCCGATCTGAAGCGACTTATTACATGGCAAAAAATTTTTAGAGATTTGAGATGATCAGTAATTTATTTTTATTATGGTAAGCATTTAATAATCACCTGTGATGTAGCCTGAAAGAGTGGTTAATATAATTTAGAAAACCCCAGGTGTGCAAAGATTGTTAAGGAATTTTAGACTGATAGATGACATGGTGGACCAATCACAACTGACGATTCTAGAGAGCCAGGTAATAAGTTAACCTAGAGACCTATAAAGATGGCCCAGACCTTTCTGAGTGTCATTACAGTTTAGAGTAAATTATATCTGGGAATTGATAGGTAGTTTATCTTCTCTGCACGAGAGCTTTTGTTAATACCTTTTGCACTAGCAATACAAATAGTTTGACAAGGGGATATTAAGTTGCTAAATCAACTCTGTATTGTTTTTAAAAGGCTTTATAGTTGATTTATTGACTTATAGGTATTATTGGATTGATTTATTGTATGTATTTTCTGGCGGAAGCAACAGCTGTAATGAAGAGAAATGTTTTGAGGAATCTAACTGTCTGTCAGTAACACAGTATTTAATAATAGCAGCATCATCATTAATAGTCAATCATGATTATAAAATGTTTCATATTATTTTGTCTTTCAGAGGCACTTTTATAATGTTAGTCAAGGGTTTTGTGTATAATTTTGTGTATTCTGTATATTTTTATGTCATCCTTTATCCGATTTGTCATCCTTTATCTTTTCCTGTAATTAAACAACAAGTTTTCGTGGCCGTGTGTTTCCTGATGTAACTGCCCTTTTTGTATCAGTGATTTCCTGTACATTTAAATTGGATGCAAGTTTGCTGTGTAGTTCAATATAGCTGCACAATCAGTCCATGCTGAAATGTTTCACACAGACTGTTAATATCAAACTGAAGTGATCATAAACCTTCTACCAGTTATTTCTGATGATGGAACCCTTTGACAAGCAAAACCCAGGTGCTTCTCACAGCCAAGATCTGCCCAAGGTTTGGCAGACATTTCGATCATTATATTTTCAAATGTTAGGAATAATGGTATCTATAATAGCCTCTCTTTATGCTTCTCCGTGATTGGGCAGGCAAAGTTTATGTACACTGAACAGGTGTTAATGTTGTGTGGTTTTAATGTCAGAAATCCACAAAGTTTAGAATGACCGATGTTTTAGATGTGTGACATGCATGTTCCCTGTCATTGTGTTTCTTGTGACCTAGTTCCCCTGTATTAAGTTAATTAGTCATTATCAGTTCTTGTTAAAGTTTATTAGTCCATCTGTTTCCTTAGCTACCCATTAGTCTTACCTGTGTCTTGTTTAGGTAACTCATTTATTTGTACATAAATTAATTTTATTACATTGACAGTACAAGCAAAGAATCACTTCCCTTCAGTTTATTACCAGCTGGATGCAGATGCTCTTAATAAGTGACTTTATGTATTTATGTGTGATGTTGTGGTGGCTGGGGATTGTGTAAAAACTGGAACTTTTCACCCTTCCTCATGAATGTGTGAATATGATATGTGTGTGTGACCTTTACCTGACATCACTTCATTGAACTGTGTTGGTTTTTTTGTGTAATCCTCGTTCCATGATTGGCTAATTTTGTAGTCAGCCTTGGCAGTGGATGTGCTTTGTCACAGTACAACAAAATAATGCAGTGTAAGCTAAATATTGCAAGCATTACAGATGCGGTGCCTCTTCTTACCTCGTCTCAGTCTGCTGTATCTTTCTGTAATGTTTACATAAGATAAATGTTTACACCGCACCACATTCTGGCATTCTGGTTAGAGTTATGGCATTACTCAGAAGTGTCATGAAGTTCTGTCTGATCTCTCAAATGTTTCTCAGCATTTGGATGAGGCATTATGAGACAGCATATTTGTGCCAGCATTTTCTCTCTGTCTCTCTCTCTCTATCTCTCTTTCTTTTTTACCCTCTTTCTCAGAAGAGAATAAGGGATAAAGTGATTATGCTGCGTTTTTCAGTGAGGCAGGAGCCTTTCACTGTGATGGGACTGCCTAATGTTTTCCTGTTGCAGTGGGGGCTGTGCGCAGTGGAGCCGCAGTGGACCAGACTACTCACGAGAAAAAGAAATGCTCCTTTTGAACTACCTGCAGCATAAATCATTTATCTTGTGGAAATCATGTTATTTGTACCTCACCGGCAGCAGCGGGGGTCTGCTTATCAGTTCAGCCATAACTGATCGCCTTGAGCACTGCAGGCTGGGCATAATTCTAAAGTGATACGAACAAAATGTATAACTTGAATGCACTGCAAGTCACTTTGGATAAAGGCGTCTGTCAAAGGAATTTTTAACATAACATAATTTCCACAGTTCCCACAGGTAGCATGTCAAACATTAATAAATAATCCTATGTTTTTCTCCATAATTTTTTTCTGTCGTAATTTTGCTTCTTTAAATTAAAATTAGTTTATATTACATCCTAGTTGCAACATAAACGAAAATGTAAGTTAAAGTCCATTCTCAATTCAGTTCTGAATGGCGCACAAACCTGGAACATCTGCTGAAAGTCCGGTTGAAATGAGTTGCCAGAGGGCAGCTTTTAGCCATGGGTGACTGTTTGTGCTGATTTGCTGCCTACAACTGTTGTATTGTAGATAAAAGGCCTCCATATTGTCAGATCCGTTATTTCCTTTGAGAAAGAAGTGGGTGCCGGATACACGGTGCCATGGTACCGTCACATCTACCATGATAGATGAAGAACATGCCAGGCTAAAAACACATTGTTTGTGCTGATTGAAATTAATGGGATTGGGTGTAATAACAGAGCACTGACAGGAGACAGAACAGAGGAAAAACAACGAGGGGATTGAACAGAGGGTACAGTGGCTGCCTGTGTTGTGTCACATGGCCCATTCAAGGCAGACACAATTTGACTTGTTATATTTAACCCCGGAGCCCACATTGTATTCGTTTACATTTGCGGCTGGGATGTAGCGATGACCATCACACTACATGAGAAACTTTACAGACCTCGAAGAGAGTAAACATAGGGACCTGCGGGGCAGTAGAGATGCTAGGGCCACCGGCGACATGGGTAACTGCTGCAGTTGTTTTCCTCTGGGGCTTGTGACCAAGCAGGATGCTTGTCATGAGAGGAAACAGATTGAACTGGAAACTATCAAAGAGGAGGAGGATGAAACTGTATCAGTGGAAAGGTAATGTGAACATGTATATTTCTCAATCAGTACTCTCAATAGTATATTTCAGTACTATCACATATGTGTTCCCTTAGCTCAGTTGTAGTTTCTCTGGATAAAAGCTACCAAGTACATAAATGTGAACGTTATTTGGATCGTTTTTGTATTCTGAAACAAAGTAAATGGGCACTGCACTGAGATTGAGAACGTAGGATCAGAATCAGCTCGTTCTAATAGTTCTCCACACAGTAATGAATGGTGACCATTCAGAAAATATTCCATAAATGCCAAACATTCTCTCAGTGTCTGAGGAGATACATTTGAGACTAACTGATACCTAATAAAACATAACGGAGAACTCAGTGGTGTCTCCATTAAGGTCAAAAGGTTTTCTCTGGGTTGTGTGGACTTAATGCTGGGGAGTGCTGATATATTTTTTCCCAACTACACAATGATGACAGTCCTCCTGCAGCATTCTGTCAAAACACATCCAGCTAATCATCACAAGTGTAGAGCTACAGTTTTCTTTTGCCCTCACGTTACACATTAAAGGATGTGCTGAGAGGACATTAGCTTGTAAACAATGTCTTTCTGCTCTGCTCCAGACGTTAGTCTGTGGGGTTTAGAATGAGGAATTGGGTTATTCAGACGATGATGCTGGCCTGCTTTTCTGAAGAAAAGGGAAATTCCAATGGCTAATATTGTTTTGGATATTCTTCAGTGTTATGAGTACATGCCTGAAGAAAAGCCTCACATATTTAATGTTTACACTGACTGCTGTGGTTGTACAAGTGTTTATCTTTTTTGGTACAGATACATTTTTGTGTCAACAAACAAAGATTGTACTTTAAAGATCTTATGTTTAAAATTGTTTAGTTTTTCTCAAAATTTCCACATTAGATTACATTTGACTTTTTGCATTTTGATACCTTTTATAGATTTGTACATATTTTAGAGTGTGCTGAAGAATTAAAATAAAAAAGTAAATAAATAAATAAAAATCAATACACACTGGTACTGACCACTATTAGTCTTTTTTTAAGGTATTTTTGACTATTGCTTTGACCCTTCAAAAACACATTACGTTACAGTGTATGTGTAATTAGTCTGAATCATAGACTCTCAGCAGGATGTGTTGTCAGTGGGGCAGGTGGTATTGCTTTCTTAGTAGGATCATCCATCCAGAACAAACATTAATTTCCTTTTGCAGGAAATCACAGTACCTGGGATTTATCTAACTAACATTTGAGGGAAACCTATTCCTGCAAGCAAGTTATTGTTTGGGCAGGACTCTACCGCTTTGTACTTCTGTGTCCTGTGTGTTGGAGTGACTTGAAAGACATGATTTAAAGAGTCTTTTTTGGCAGTGTGGTGTAGGAACAACAACCTTTCTCTGAAAGGGTCTGATAATTGATTTTAGGAAGCTTGGAGGAGAACATGAACCAATCAGCATTAACAGGACAGTTATGCCGAGTCAACAATACGTCTTCTTTAAACAAGAAAACGCATCACTTCCTCAAAAGGTTAAGGAATGTTGGATAGCTTGTCCAATTATTAATCTTCTTCTCATAATGCACAGAGTAAAGCATGTTTGTAGTAGTCAGTAGTCTAAAATGGCACACTCCACAAACACCTTGTTATTTATGTTTGTCTACTGGAATGTGTCATTTTTGTGGAAAAATGTTGCATCATTAAACGATGCATTTCACAATTAAACAAATCTATCATTTGTATATGACAAATAATGCCCTTTCAGATTATAGTGATAGAATGTTGGCTTATCTGAAAATAAAGGTTTGTAATGATGATAGTAAGTAGGTTTATTAATAGTAAGTAGGTTTGTAATGGGCAACTCATAATGTAATAACTGCACAAAACATTATATGTAGACATGTTGTTAATTTATTAAAATGTTCTTAATATAATAATTTTCTCAAAATTATAATACATTTCTTAAAAAACCTTTCTCAAAAAGATTACATTTTGTGAAAAATTGTCATTACATTTAAAGATTAATACATTATGAGCTTAAAACTTTGTTTTGAGAAAGTTATTACATTATGAACATTTTATTACATAAATAATGTAAAACTTATAACATTATGTGCCCTTATTACGTTATGTACAGTTGGTTGCCAGTGCTTTGTTAAATGGTTACTAGGCTATTACTAGGTGAGTGCTAAAGTGTTCAACGTAAGAGTATGTGGGATTGTTTTTGTCTAAATTGCAAGCCTATAAATAATAAAAAATAATAAAAAAAATAAAAAAAATAATAGCATGGATGAGTTATATGCCAAAGCTTATTTCTTAGGACAGGAGTTTGTTCAGATCTGTAATAGTATATATAAGCAATTGTAAAAGATGCTTGCCTTTGCAAGCACCACTAATAAAAGACATTTTGTCAGGTTGATTTATTAAATCCATGATAGAATATTCTTTCACCCTCATGTTTTTAGGGAAAAAGCTATTTATCATTACTGTACCAATATGAAACACGCCTTTGAAATATAATATTTGTAATTTATGGCTTGAGAATACAGCTTTTTACAATCCACAGTAGGGCTGGGCGTTATTGATACTAAAAAAATACTATTATTACTAAATAATGTGATATGAGATAATGCTATTGCTAATGCTATGATATGCCATAATTGTAAAATCAATTTAAATAATATTAAAATACATTTAAAACTAAAAATTATATAACCAACATACATACATTCGTATTCTTTCTTTGCATGCCAGTCTCTCGGCATGGACCTAAAACTTAAAATCGACCTAAAATCATTTATTTATTGCAAACCATTGTGATATGCATATTACAAAATGCACATTTGTGATATTTCAATATATCTTGCAGCCCTAATCTACAAAGAGAGACAGAAGTAAATATTTTAAACTACTGTAATTTATATCCTCTTCATGCAGTTAAATGTGATGCATATTCAACACTAGCATCACCTTTGCATACTAAAGGCTCAGTGTTCTGGACACTGGAACAAGCTGTAATGGTGGCATTGATTGCTGCACTTTATAATGTGTCTAATCATAGCAACCCTATGTGCATCTTTAGCTTCCTCAGGTCCACCAACATTAACACACACCTACATTCTTAACTCAGTTTGCCAGGACTGATTACTGGACAAATAGCCCAAAGCACCATTTAGAGCAGTTACCCACCTCACCCACAAGTCTGGTTGAAATATCTACCTTGAGAGGATAAAGTTATCTCTGTCAGACTCAATGATCCTCTGCTGGTCCAGAGCAGCATGAGAGCTGCAGTGTGGAATATTGTACCGTTGTGCTGTGCCCAGGACTACCACCAGGGAATGCTGTTGAATCTTTGACTTCCATAGGTCACACGTGGCCGGGAGAGGGAGGGATTAGTTTGCTCTGAATGGACCATCTCTCATTCAAGGTTTAAATGGACATCTTGCAGAGGTTTTCCTCTCTGCTGCGACCTCGCTAATTTATAATTTATATCCAGTTTTGCTGACTTTAACATGGAGTTAGCCTGTGCAGCAGTGTTTTCCCTTACCTTATTAAAAAGTAAATTCTGACAATATTTTTCTGTGCCTCTTTCTTAAGCCTGACCGTGTTTACATGGTCAATGAGTCTGTGGTTTACTGCAGTGTTGTATTTCACACAGGCTGCTCTGTTTAATCTTCCTTCTGGTGTAGGAATCAGCAGGGATACAATGATAATGTTCATCATATATGGGTTTATATGGGTTTCTTTTTCATCCACATCAACCACATTAGCTTTTCTCAATTTTATTAGCATACTATTCGTTTAGAAATTGGCGTAATAAAAAAATTACAGTGTGTGTTGACCTAATGTTACAGTACGTTTTGCCTTTTCACAGACCTCCTCTGGATTGTTTCCTTTTAATGAGAAATGTTACTAAATATACATTCCTGGAGTGTTATGCGGAAAAATTTCACAGCGCTTTTAAAATATCTGTTTTACCTCCTCTGATTTCTTTCTCTGATTTCTTGTTCCTTATGTTCTCTCAACATGCTACTATTTTTCCACATCACAACTTGGGTCATATCTTGTGTGAGGAGTGTTTAATTCAGAATCATTTCTCTGTTCTGCACCAACTGATCAGCCCTGTTACACAGAACAGGAAGGTTCTGATTTCATCTGTGGAGCAAGCTCATCAGTTACTGCTGATTTGATGTGGCCCGCCGGGGATAACCCTGCAGCAGGTGTAATCTGAGAGCAGGGGATGGGGGCGTCAGACCCTTTCTCTGCTGAGTTTAGGGATGAGACTTCTTTCTGTTGCCCTGTTCTTCAGAGGCTCACGGGAGATGGAGAAGGTGCTGACGGCCTGAGTCTGGAGAGCTGTGGGCGGCTTTTTTCAGGCTGATCAAGCATTAATTTCACCAGTCTAACTCTACACTCTTCTGCTCTCTATAGACAGGCTGACGGGGGTGTGGGAAGTGGTGGGGCAGAGCACACAGAGGTCATATGGACAATTAGCACCGTGATTTTTGAGAATGACATATACCTTCAGTAACGTATCAGCACTCGTTATCAGTTGGTGAGCCTTGATAGCAGAGAGGTTACGAGCTGTTTATCTTGTTGGATGCTGAAAGCACATGCCAGAAGATACCTGCCAGAGGGAATAACGATTTGTGGATAAAATCCATCACCATATATTTTATATTTTGTCCTCCGTGGGGTACATAAATAAGAGAAACCACTTGTAAATAGTTCAAGGCACTTTTTGGAACTTCCTGAGGTCTTCAAGGCTAAACAAGTGGTGAGTAGCATCTGTACAACTGTGTGATCTAGACAAACAGTCATTTGCTTAAACAGATTTATTGACAGGACAAGTCAACTCAGATTCTGTTTAATGAAGGATCATTAATTACTAAATGACTAATATACTTTTTTCAAGAATGATCTAGATCAGTCGTAATAGAAGACATATTTTATTATTATTACTATTTCAGCCATGGTTTAACTGTTTAGCCAATAAACCTGCGTTCCAGTAATGGCCATGACTATAATTTTCAAGGGAATGCTGTAAAACCTATTAAGACAATATAATGGTTAATATATCATAGAATTTTTGAATAGAGTCATTATCTATTTATTTCACACCTTATGGGGATTGCAAAAGTGCTCATTCTTTAAAGAAGAACTGTGTACTGATGGCAAAATTGAGCAATTATGAAGCTGCCCTTTTCAACACTGCAAAGTTATGTTGCTCAGCATGCGTATTGAATACAGGACTGTTCTCAGTGTGATAATCAGGGTTTTTTTGTTCTTAAGGATGCTAATATGGTTTCTGAATGTATTCCCTTTTAAAGTTTCTCTTTTAGCATGAGTTTGATAGACACACTCTAATATCTTCATTTAAACAGTTGTTTAGTTAAATATAATATTTCTTCTAAAAGTGCAATAAGAAAAACTGCATAGTTATAAAGTAAAGAAATGCAATTCAGAATAGCACACCAAGTTTAAACCCAAGGTCATGGAACTTGCTGCCCAATTTAACACCCTAATGATTCCAATTAACTATCTCTGGATGTGAGAATGAGAAGGATTCAGTAATTACTACTGTTACCTTGTACATTTGGATTGACTGTACTACAACAGAGGCTGTGTCAGTGACTTTCAGCAGAATATCGACTCGTCGGATGATTCATTTCCACCCTTCCACCATCACACGACTACCCTGTGCACAAACAATTTCTTGCACTGACAGATCTTTTTATTTTTTTATGCATCAGAGAAACAAAAACGCTGGCCAAGGATGTGACATCTGTTTTGTCAACTTCTTATGTGATACTGTACATCACAGAGGTGAAGTTCTAATATTTAAATTACATGGAGACAAATCATAATTCATGTATTAATTGGATTTTCGTTGGCAATTTGTTCAAATTGAAGGCAAATATATGAATTCATTAAAATTGGCATCACAGCGGCTGGTTTAAAAGTTTTGAGATGATGACAATGAGGTAATAAAGGAGGAGAAAGAGCAGCTCGAAACTTCATTAAAAGTAAGTTTATGAAAGGTTTCATCATGGTATTCAGGAGCATGGATCTAAACTTTTATGTCCTGCAACATATCAGATGTCATTGGAGGGCAACTTAAGGCCAATTTAATCATGAGCAAGAATAAATATTTCCTTACCATTCAATTATCTGTGAAATCTTTAATTTCAGAAACATTATCATTTTTCAACAGTAATGTTATTACACACGGCTGTGAAAATGTGCTTTAACGTCAGATATTGGGTAGAAGTGCAGCACAACCTGTCATTTGCTTATTAATTGTCTATAAATGAAGGGTTGATATGCAGTTCAGATATGGGAGAGGCTGACACCCTGCTAATGGTTGAAGGTCCCCTTGGGCTGTGGGACAGTAATGGATGTAGTGATCTGCATATATAATTCTTTTTTTTAATTAGTCAGGTATGATGAAGCATCTTCACAGTTCAACTGTGTGAGCTCCTCCTCTCATCTTCTCACTCGTCTGTCTTCCATCAGTCTAACATTTAAAATGTCATGCAGTGGGTTTCTCAAAGAGTGAGTCTGCATGTCAATTCATTTGATTTTCTTACATTATGATATTTTTATTACATTGCTGTGTCCGATCTAAATGCAACACAAAAAACAGCAAGCAAAAAAGGATACAACCACCATTTTTAAGTTGCTTGAGTTCATAATTTATTGAATGTCGCCCTTTTGCTGTAATGACAGCATGCACTAGAGCCGGCATGGACTCCACTAGCTAGTGTGAAACCTGATGATCCATAGCAGCGTGATATGAGAATGTTTCAAAAAAACATCTAGTGTGCTTCAGTGGAATTTTCTTACGTTATTAGTCACCTGAAAATATTGCAGAATATGAAATATTTCTTTTTAATTTGACCTCACATTCATTTATTGTATTGTAACTCCTAAAACTTTCAATTTACTTTCTGGGTTTAATAAGCTTTTAAATTCCAGATTTTCATAGTGTCTCCAGATTTTTGGGCCCAGCTGCAACTGGTGGCCACACTCCATATTTAAGGATGCTTGTTAACTTTAGGCTGTGAGAGCAGCACTCAGGTTTCTTCATTGGGGATTGTAAGGAGCTTGTATAAAGGAGGGCCAGTGCTGGTCACCCCTCTGGAGTACCTAAAGACTCATCCTTCACCTGCAGTCGTGGCTTTCATTAGCTGATAGCAGCCATTTGCACAGCCTACAATCAGTCTCGCTAGTTGGCTCTCTGCCAATTCCCCGGCTTCAAAAGGTGCCTGTTCGTTCTTTAAAGAGGCCTTCTTTCCATCTTCTCTCTATTTTAATCAGTTCTTTTCTCTCTTTGTCTCAACCCCCCCGCACTCTCTTTGCTTCAGTCTTGCGTCCCATCCCTTTTATCATTGTCTCCTTCATTTTAATTCTCCCTCCCTTCTTCAGCATCTGCCCTTTTCTCCTTCCTCTCTTTTCTTTTCCTACTTCCTCTGCATCTCGATCATCCCCATCTCTGATGGTGTCTCTTGCTCTGAGAATGCGGAAGGCATAGAGCAATAAGTTTAAAGCAGGAGTCTTGCGTCATTTGGCTGGTGACAAACGTAAATATGAAAGTACGGCAAGCAGAGGTGAAACAGTCCTGCATTTGAGCAGCTGCGCATGTGCGCTGTCTGTTTGTGTTTATGTAAGTACGTACACAGTCCCCACCCCCCGTATGTCTTCGGCAGTGGGAGATCCCGAGAGCGGGAAGGCCGTTCAAATGAAACTGGTGAGCTGGGCAGTGCTTCTCTGCAGCAGAAACAGCAGCAGCCCTGTTCTGCTCTGAGGAGTGTTTATTATAAGCTAGCAGACCTGCGATAAGCATGTGGAACCGGGCAAGTTATTCAGAGCACATCCCTCAAACCGGGCAGCCTTGCTACAGTGTGGCACACAGGTGTGTATGTGCTCCATTTTTTCTGCTTCACAGCTGTGATTTATCTGTTACGTATCTGAACCCTGCATCAGTTAAACTGAGTTATACTGTTATGCATGCATGTATTGATTTACATCTGAAAGTTAATGGCTTTCCTGTGATTTGGATACACTAAAGGAAGATGTTTGTATGAGGTTCTGGATGATACGCTATGAAACCCTGTTAAGCTTGTGATTCACTGCTAATGTTGACTCAGGGGTTTCCTTGCAGCCTGTGGTTATTT
>JAZGTK010013218.1:0-14449 GCA_036877625.1 Ambastaia sidthimunki | reverse complement strand
TCTGTCTGTCTGTCTGTCTGTCTGTCTGTCTGTCTGTCTATCTATCTATCTATCTATCTATCTATCTATCTATCTATCTATCTATCTACTGTCTGTCTGTCTGTCTTAACGCCAGTCACTTAAATGTAACACATTGTTTTGTTGACTTTTAATGTTCATTTATATCTTCATCAACACAATGCTCGTCGGGTCATAATATCAACATGCTGGATTAAACATCAATCACATCGGCGTGTAATTCTCAGGCTTCTCTGTAGTTCTTTCATCTTCCCATTCAAACGGACACAGCATCAGAAACTGCTGCAGCTGCGCATGTGTCTCTCACCAGCTGCAGAACCTGCAGACAGCTGACCGTCACCTGCATATGCGTGATAAGCCCCCGCTCGCGCTCTCAGTGGGGACCTGCCGGCACCGATGACTCTGATTCTGGTACAGCAGAGGGGGATAGATCACTCAGTGCTCATTAGGATCAATGTGTGATGTTAACTGATGTCCCTGACCTCAGATCAGTGGAGGATATTTCAGATATTATGGCAGTGCAGCTGGGACCGCTCATCAGGTGTTAAAGAGATGCAACAAGAGCGACGTTGTGAATGCGGCTATGCTGACTTCCCCTGTATGAACATTCTATGATGTACATGTGTTAAGCACAGCGGTGTTGACTGACTGACGATCACATGACAAACCCGCCCTCGTCCCACCCCATGTTCATTTGTGCAGGATTATGGGATCACATACACACCTGGTGGATGAAGACCTGAGCTCCTCGCGGGCTGAGCAGCAGGATGGCTCTTCTGAGCGTGTCTCTGTAACGGTTCAGCTCCTCTGTGCGCATAGACGTGAACAAACTGGAGAAGACGCCGCTGATGTTTCTGTCCACACGCTGAAGAGACACGTCCAAGCCCTGCCGTGACGTCTGATCCAGAAAGCCCTGAAGACCACGGATATCTGCAACACAGGACCACGTTCAAATTAAATTCATCTAGTTAATAATGTTCTAGTCTGGTTGTGGCTGTCAGAATGAGACATGCTTGGCCAGTCATAAAACCGGTTCTCATTTGCTGCGTTTTAAATGTACCATTAAAGCTGGACAATGGATAGCATGTGTGGTAAGTTTTATCAAAAGCAATTAGAAACATTTCATGGGAAGAAGGAAGGTGAAGCTCTATTGGCAGAAGTGAAGGCCAAAGGTCTGATGTTGTTAATGACAGGTGAGATCAAGAGAGTTGTGACATGGGTCTTGGTTTAATTTAAGACCAAACATTTTGCATTGCTTTAATTGTAGATGGAAGTCTGGCCGGCAAAGCACTAGAAGATATGCAGCTTATTCAGATAGGAAGGTTTTTATTTGCAGATGTTGAAGAGCACAAACTTTCATCACAGGCAGTTGATACAATATGGGCTGTGAAGTTTAGTTGGTCACGAAACACTAACCACAGATCCTGGCTGTTCAGGTTGGTGTAAAATATTAATGACAACTGTAATCTGTCTCTGTTGGCCTCTGTTCTCAGGTGGCTAACGGCCACATGCTCGTGTTTTGAAATATTCAGAAATGTACGGTTCAAAACTATTCAGTGGTCTTGATAAAAGTTCACTCTGATGAGTGAGACCTCAGATGGTCTATAATTGGTAAGTAATTAGAGAAATATTCTCTTGTCGTAGCTCCGATACTTTCAGGAAGTATTTGAATGCCGTGTGCCCCACTATTGTGTCTCACATTGGGAAGCAAATTGCCCATCACGCCCTCACAGTGGCAGCTAATTGACAGGAAGGAAGAAAAGTAAATGAGTGGCAGCTCAGACCAGCTGCAGAACTGCACGAATGGCAGAAAACGCTCAGAATGACACACACAAAGATGTGCAAATACTCCAACCATTATAGTTTCATTCAATATTTCGGCTGGTTCGATCATTCTTTCAGCAACCACTGAAAAGTGTTGATACTCTCAGCTTTTGATATTTGGGAATTAAAAGGAGGAAGAATTTACAAGTCAAATTATAACCAGTTTTAAACCAGCCAGGAGTTTATTATGTATATTACTATTAGGAATATTAAACTGTCTGACAATTCTTTCTGAACCTCATTCATCACATATTCTATTGCTGAAAACATTTACTTTCCATTCAACTGGAACACAGCAATATAAACAACAGTAAAAAGTGTTATGATTAATATTGTAAACAGTTACTATTTCAACATTCTTTGGAGTTTTGGCAGTAGCCTCGTTTCTGTTTGCAGAAATCTTGATTTTTCTTCAGTTTGATGTCATCTGTCAGTCTGTCAGATGAGTGTCACTCTACTGTGAAGAACCCTGTTTGAAATCTGGCACATGAAGTTGATCTGTGAACGTGTGAAATTGTTATTTTTAGCATCAGTTCCACCTTTCAAAGGTTCAGCGATACACAGAAGAGCTGTTTGTGCCTTTTTGTGGATCAAACCTCAAAACGATTAGAATACAGTCTTATGTTTTTGGCTTTTTTCAACTAAATATAAAACACAAAAGAAAACAACACTTTACTTAAAAATGAAAATTCACTCTCAAGCTGCTGTTATCATGACACCATGACCTGTCATACTTACACAAGAACATAACTATGTGGGCATATTACCAATTTTGCCAATAAAACATGAGACCAACGATGCTTTCTATAATTGACTTTATATATTGAGTACAGCTGGTATGGACTACATTTGTTGTGCTACTTTTCTTTTTCACTGAGAGAAATAAATGCACTGCAGAGATGTAGGGAAAGCAAGATTACTGAACAAATAAGAAAGTGACAACATTTTCACAGTTAAAGTGTTCAGCAATAAAAACAAAACAAAGATCTGGCCAACATCGAGAGTGTTTATAAGACAATCGTTTTGTGCTGCAGTAGATAAAGATGAGATCTTTTGAGCGTAGAGTTGATTATGTTGCATGCATCAGTATTTTCAGGCAGTGAAGGTGTTGACAGGTGAGCGCGTGCTGGCTGCCGGGAACCAGCTGCTAAAATCCCAGTGAAATTAAACAAATGCACTCGTGAGGAAATCTTAACAAGCATCAGAAGAGTTTTTAAAGACCTGAATCACAGAACACACCCCAGAAAACATGTTCACTCTCCAGTGGAAAGTTCTCAGGAGAAGAGTCACACCATGTCCTCCATTCCTACACAATTCCTGTGCTTTTAAAAAAAAAAAAAAGTCATTTTGCAACTCTGCAAACTCTGAAATATGTTGACAACATATACTGGTGTAATGCTAGGTGCAGTGTGAGCCATTATGGCTAATCACACACACAGCAACAGGTCAGTCTCAGCATTGGAGGGAAGGGGGTGTTATAGAGGCTGACAGAGCAAATATGTTTTTTGGGGGTTTTTTTGCAGTGCAGTGGCGCTGACACAGTGACAGACTTTAAGAAAAACACAAGAGTAAGACAGAGTCAACTAAAGTACATGTGACACTTAAACCAATTATTATCAAGAATCAAACACCTGCCTATATGACAAATGCCAGGTACAAACTGAACATTTTTACTGTCCTGTACAACTGCTAGTACAACCTCAATGAAATGCTGTGTTTATGGACTCACCTGCACACTGTTACTGGAGGGGCTACAGCCCACTGGCCAAAGCTGGTCCTCCAAAAATCCCCCAAAACAATAAAAACAAGAAAATACAAGCAGATGTTTCTGTAGACATTCACACTTTTCTACTGGATCATAAGTCAATTTAAAAGGTATTATGTCTGTCCATACTTTACTATGACTTTACTATACTAGTCCATACTATTTAAAATCCTGTATGGTGCACCTGTAACACTTTATTAATTTAACATGTCATCAATTGTCAGTAATTGATTAATTATTCTGTTTAGCTGGTGCTTCATTAATTAACTCATTAGTTTCTCATTTGAGCTTGTATGAATATTCCTTGTCATCCTTTGTCCTGTCTCAGGTCAATATTAGGGTGTGTCTCTCTGTTTCCTGTGTTTTATGAATGACTGTGTGTGTTAATTCTTCATCTTTGTGAGTTTTATACCACAACCACTCGTGACATCATTATTGGCTCCTAACAAAATGGTACTTGACGCTTTACTGTGGTCCAAAACACAAAAACACATCTGGTGCCATTTCTTGCTAGAGGGTCTAGTCTGAACAGAACTGAAGGCAAGCTGTGAGCTTAATAAACTTGACTAGTACAGCAGCACTGTAGAGAGCAGAGAGAAACTGGATCAATCTAAAAAAAAAAGAGAAATCCATCTGTTTTCCACTCCTGCCACAGGTTTGAGTGCTGGAGGCCATTTCTTCCTACAGCCACACACACTTTATAAATAAGTGACAACAAATCACAAAGAATTAATTCACAATAAAAAGTTGTTTCAATGTTTTGCTGGTTTGTATTGTGTTGTGTTTACACAGCAAAGCGCTGATTATTGTAATGTGGTGATTATGCTAATTAAAATAAAAAGTGAATGAAAGTGGTGGAGATGTGTGTTTAGACCGTGCCAACATTTTAACATTCATTCAGGTAAATGTTGGACTAACAGATAATTTTCTTCCTCGTGAACCAGGCTGATTCAGTAATAAACACGTTTACCCAACATGCTTTTCTTTATAAAAATGTGTTTTGAAATGTTTTTTCTTTGTTAAAGGAAAATGTTACTTTTTAGAGTAATAATTGAGCCCACAATTGTTATTCTTATTTCAGATGACACATTGACATTTCTTTAAATACAGTTTTTTACAATCATCCTTTTAAAACAGTTTGTTGAGTTATACAATTATTTTGTAATTATAGTACTTAAATCTATGAATGTCGGTGGAGAAAGCACTGTTTCATAAGTGTTACTTTGTTTTCCTGCGTTCATGTACTAACACAAGGCTTGAGTTTAAATTGTAGAGACATGCGGTCTTGTGTTGAGCAAGCAGTCAGGACCATCTGGCCGAGACAGTCTGGGGGACACATTCAGTCTTGCTGTGATGTCATCTGTCTGTCTGTGTAACATCTGTCAATCCACAACCAATGAGTGAAAACAATGCAGTCTTAATCTTTTAATCCTTCCAGATTAACAGATATTCAATTTTGACTCATAAAGGGTAAACAGATGATCCTAATTAGTGTGAAGTTACATTTATGCTTTTGGCAGACGGCTTTATGCAAAGCCACTGCTAACCCACTGAACATTTGCACTGCGCTACCAGCTGAGCTGCAGGAACACTGAAAGTACTGAAAGTAATGAGGTAAATGGGTGTCCTCTTATGCAAAGGGGTTTAAACTTTTTATGGCAGTCAACGGATCTCCCCACAGGTGGAGGAGCAGAGCTGTGGTGAATGAGGCAGCTAGGCGGAAAGAGTCAGCAAAGAAGCTCCACCCACAAGTGGGGTAAATGAAAGGTAACGATTCATCTCTATGACAAAATACAGGAAAATATCACATTTCACTCTACCTCTCCAAAACCATAATGCAACCAATTCAAAAACAACATGATAAGAGACATCTGTGCTCTCACACATCTGAACATTTATGTCTGTATAGTTCACATTGCAGCAGAGCAATGACCATTTTCCAGTAATGGTAGCTGTTATATTTTGTCTGATATTGCTGTCTGGTGGAGGGGAATGCTTAAAATGTGATAGAGGGGCGGGACTAAAGGTAAATAAGACTTTTCTTCAGTGAAATGTGTACATTCTTTTTGCTAAGGTTCTGTATGTGACTCTGCATACCTGCAGGATGTCTGGTTGACATTTCAAACTCGGCCAGGCCACGAGGAATGGCCATACATAATAAGATTAGGAGGATATTTATGTAAGCGCTCAGTCTATTCCCACTGTGGTACTGCATCTGGGAAAGACTTCGTTTTATTTTTATTCCCAGCAGAAACTTGACTGACCCCGGTGGCCGTTTCACCAGAGAAGACCCTTTTGAGATCCGACCATCCACGGGTGAATCTTACTCTGCGCTGGGGCTTCTGTTCCCGTGTTGATCTTTGAACTTTAGGGACGTCAGTTTGGAGAAGACAGCCAGGAAATATATTTCTGTTCTCCCTGATGTCTGGGGCTTCAGCTGTGCCCTTTAAAGCTGAACAGTGACGTTCTGTTGGCACCTTGTTTCATTACATCATGGCCCTGCAGATATTCTCTGTTTAAGATGCAGTGTGGTGTTGACTCACGCTGAGGAAACAGCCTCTCCTGCAAGGTTCTCAGCTGTTTGTGGTTTTTAGCTGCTCGTGGTTCTCAGTATTCATTGTATAACTAGATGTTTAGAAATGTTAAACTTCATCAGTCATGATGTTATGGTGTTGTGGATGATCAGGGTGCTTGATACAGTGGGTGGTTTTAAAGACATGCATCAAAACAAGCCCACCCCTCCAACAGCTCAGTGGGCTACGCTTTGATATACATGGTATCGCTTTAGGCAACCCAGGTTTAACTTCTGACTCGTAGTTATTTCTCTTGTTCCCCTCTCCCAAAAACTTCCTGACATCCTCTCCACTGTTCCATCAAACACAAATACAAAAGTAACATGCCTGAAGGTTAAGTATAATAAAACTGATGTTTGCTTGCTAGTATAAGCGAATGAACTCCGCTAATAAGCACATGCACGGCACACGAATGCATCAATAACATCATTACCCAATATCTGATTACACTTCTAATGCTAATTATTCAGTTGGTGCACAGGGCTTGATTGGGAGGCAAGTTGCATCACAAAGATGGTAATCGTGATGAAGACACACGCGGCTGCCATTAGCGGCGGCTCATTAGGGAAGTTTTGGCAGTCAGATCTCTGTGGGCTTTGACTGAGGAAGGAGTGGATGAAGCCATGAAGCACTACAGTCTCTCAACTCACCACCGCGTCATCATTCCTCTTGCATTCATTTAGCTATTACAACAAAACGAGAAACTTTACATGTTGCTCTTTTTGTTTCAGACGGCTCTTTTCATTAGACATTTGGTCTGCAAGGCAAAGAATAAATGATCTTCAGAATCTCTTAAAAGCCTCCTTATAAAGGTGTGTGAAACACTTAAGCAGTTTTCATCTGTGCTTTCTGCCCGTGCAAGCCATCACGTGTTTCTGTTACCCCGGGCAACAGCAATACTGTGGTCATGTGACCAAGTGACGACATCTGTATCCTTGCGTCTCATCAGAAATAGAGAATTTACGACCAATCACAGCACTGCTGTAATTAGACACAGCTGATCCATATTTCTAGAAAATTAGCATAATACTAAAAAAACTGCCAAACGAATCGTTCTCTAATGAAAAAACAGTTGTGCATTCTGACAAAACTTCTGAGTTTTGCAAGCAACATACAATTTGCATACAAAAGTATGACATGATATTTTATATATAGAATAGATATTTCACCAGTGACTTTGAAAAAATAATTTTCTGAAGTGTAAAATTGACTTTTTGACTTTATCATATTCATATATGTTCATACTGTGCATACACTCATATGTATTCAGCCATATCAGTTATTCTCAAGATGACAATGTACTTGAAATACAGGGACAGTGGAATAATTTCAGATCAGCTAAACGTTTTTTTTTATCATGTGCTGCCAAATAAACGTAGTTTCTTACTGATGTTGTGCTTAACTCATAAAGATATTTGAGGATAGGATGAAATTAATGACATGGTGTGTGTGTGTGTGTGGTGTGTGCATGGGGAGAGAGAGAGAAAAAAGAGAGAGATTTTAGGAGACAGCATGCTGAACTCAACAGCACAGTTCAATTTAAACAACACTCACCTCTTACTTACTTCCTATCTGGGCAGTTTTAGGTAAAAAAAATCGTTCACTTCATTCACGGCTTGAACCCTAGACTTCATAAGAAAAAGCAAGCAAGTTGAATACCTCCAGGCACTCTGCCACTGGGAGAAATGAAAATGCTAATAGATGTGTAACTTTCTCCAGGTATTATGGACCTCTTTGGCTCACACCTGCTCTGTTCGTGAGATGCACCATCATCGATCCTTTTTCCAATTTTCATTAATTCCACCATCAATAAGGCCTCCAGAGAAACTGCACCACTGATCTTTGTCTTCACTTCCTCTGTGCAGTGCTGTACAGTTGGGCTGTCTGAAGAACTGTCTCATCTTATGAAATATCAAAATGCATCATTTCCAGGTGAAAACTGTGCAGGATTTGTCATCAGCCACTAACGTGACATAAAAAGACTTTAGAAGCTTGATGCGTTTGGTCAGATGCATCTTCAACAAACTGGATACATTTTACAGTTACAAGATGAAGGGTTACAATTGTATGAGCAGGTTCATGAAGCCCTATTGAAATGACAGTTTGCTGATTTTCTGACATGGTCACTATGTCTTGCTCACCGTCTGATTGGCTAAGCACACTTCATTTACCCCTGGCCAAGTACATGTACCTGCACAAAATGGCTATAACTCTGATCTACTAGCTCAAGTTCACTTCTTTTGATCATGATAATGTTGGACAGCAAAATATTACTGCCCTTGATGTGGCTCATAAAACACCCATGTGTGGAATACGGGGCTCCTAAACTTCCACACACTGATGCTGGTCTGTTTCAGGGGGGAAACGGGATGCATCCATCCTTGGCAGAGACACATTCTGTATGCATCTCAAACCCTCCCTGATCATCTTTCATGCTTTACTGGGTTGGACAACACATGCTACACAGCAACAGCTCCAGATTTTGGACTGGGTTTGTTTACTGCCTGTAGCATCCACATTTTGTTCATACCAAGCAGAAAACATTCCTTCTTGTACCGGTGCAGTATGTTCTGTGCCACTGACTGCCACACAAACGCTTTAAACGTTTATCTATCTCTCCTTGTTCCTTGATGAATATGATCACAGTTTAATTTGTTCTTCAACTAAACACTTGGTCTCAAACTGTCATTGGTGTATCTACACCTTTTACACTGTAACTTGGTTTGCTTGTCTTTATGTTTTTTGAAGCTGTGTATTTTTTTCCCCTGAACAGTTTTTTTAAGCAGCTCTGTCAGACATTATCGTAAATTAAATTAAAATTAAAATGACAATATTCTGCATGGATCCACTGTTGTTAATTGATTAATTTTGTCATCTCAAAATGTCAGTATAGCAACACAATTAATGGTGGCTGAGATATATTTGTATATCACTATGTGTCCTCTTCTAAAAACAGCCCACAGGTCACTTGCACAAGCGTTTTATTACAGCCTATAATTACATTTTTAAGTTAAGGGCTCTTAGCTGCCGTAAAAATAATGACAGTTGTGTTGCATGTGTCGCCATGAAATGATGTATGACCGCCATTACCAATCAAAATCAAAACACGGGTTCATTAAACACAATCTCTTAACACCCCTTTTCAAATTTCCAATTCACAAAACTCACATTTTTTTATTTGGTTGGTTAAAAATGCATTCCAGGTTTATGTTTTACTGGTGCATCTTTGGTTAATCTTTGATCTTTTGGCTTTTTGATTCTCATCTTTTGTACTGTGTCGTATTGCAGTAGCTTTGTATAGTTAAGCTTTGCTTACAATGTACATTATGAGCGACTGCATTGTGGATTTACAGCAAGCCGTTTCAAAGCACTCACAGAAAAAAAGATTTTTTTTTGAGAAGACAGGAAGACATCACGGCACCGTGCCCAGCAGTCTGGATTATATCAGATTGTAATCCCTGTAGTTTTCCATGCTGAGCTAAATGCATAATGGATGTACTGGGATTACAGGCCATTCCTGGTGGCACATTCCTTGCAAAGTTCATGAGCAGATCAGTTTAAAACCATTTTACTCCATAATCTGACATATTTTAGTGTGAAACAGATATTCTAAAGAAAAATGTAGGGTGGGCTGGTTTGATTCATCTGGTTTGGGTCCTAAAACAGATGAGAAGATGAAAAGAGCTGTTTTAGAAGCAGAGCAAGTCACATTTTATTGAATGATTATGAAGACATTTTTTATTCTGTAGAATAGCTTAACACATGCACTGATAGATTGTGCACAGTAAGACTTGCTTTATAAAAATATATAATAATATTTCATAATACATACTTTCATAAAGAATTAAATTAAATAATTGGCATAGCAAATATATTCATTTACTCATGAATATATTTCTAAATAAAAGAACTAAATAAAAGTTCTTAAGGGTTCTTTACTGCATGCTTTTCTTTCTTACCTTTTCATAGTCTAAAAAAGCTTTTTTGTGAAATGTTCTGTGGATGTTAAAAGTTCTTTATGGAACCGTACAGCCAAAAATTGCTTTTCTATGGCATCGTAAAACACCTTTTCTCTTCGTAGTGTTTGTAGTAGTCAAACAAAAAACAATCTGTGAGTTATGAGATAAAATGCATACAGTACTTTGCCACCAAACAGGCTGCTTGAGAATTTATTTGCAGCTTCATTTACTGTAATACATTCAGTATGAGATGAGGATTTGGCAGCATGATTCGAGACGGCTCCTCAGCAGAAATGATCGGAGATCTCAGGTGGGCTGTGTGATCTGTCAGTGGTGGTCATGGAAATGCACTCGTGTGCTCCATGCGTCCACATACGGCCTCAGCGCAGTCATCTGCCTGCCACACGTTTGATTGGACGAACAGCTCAGCAGGTACAGCGATTGCTCTGAGTCACAGACTACATGAAGTAAACCAGTTCATTTCAATCAGAGCTCAGCTACATTCCTCTATTGGCTGAGTTGGACCAAAAATACTGTACTCAATATTTACTCAATATTTTTACTGCCTCATCACAAAAATGACCAATTTATGTTTCTAGCAGTGTGCATTTTTCATTTAGAAAAATAATAATTTAAAATTTTGCTTTGAATTGTTAATTAAAAAAGCATTTTTTAGCATATTATTGACATGCAGTTTGAGTAATTGTGTCAGTTGCAATATTTTTTTGGAGTGGGTTATTGCTAGAGAATATTCTCTCTAGAAGAAATGTTTAGACATCTTAAACATCTAAGATGAAAGCTGTTAGAAGATGCACAAAGCATGACACTTTTTTCCTTAAGTTTGCATGTTTTATGCTTGAATCATTCATGTCCTTCACACCAGCATCACAGGAATCGCAACATTTTCAAATGCAATAGTGAGTGATTTTGTGTGAGTGATTTATCTCTCACGCTCCTCTCGGTGGCAATGTGTGCCTGCAGGAGGTCTCTGCCATGGGAATGACAGATTTGAAGGACACGTCTATTCTCAGCCTGCCAGGGCGTTCACTACTTTAGCATAAAGAGGAGAAAACAAGGCCTTTTCCCATATTGCACAGCTGGCAGGAGGTACCAATCTGCCTCGGAACCCACCATTAGTTACACTTCAGCCTCGGATGGAAGTCAGAGGTGTATAGAATAATACTGAGGTAGTGATTGATGTAAATGTCTTGAGAAAACTAACTGGCATCAATCATACTTTGCTGGGATCTTTTCTTAAAGATTTTTGGATGATTCGAGGTAGATAGTTCAGTAACTCTTCAGACTTCATAATGTAGAGATTCAAGATTCAAGACCTTTATTTTCATGTGCAGAATGAAATCCTTATGTTCAACTCCTAGGATAGAAGAGCACTAATTTACAAAGACAAAACCTCATGAAAGAATGTAATAAGTTATTAAAGAATATGAAATATAAAAAAATAAAGATCAAAATCAGGACAAACAATAGAAATGAACAATATGCAACAGCAGAAATCAAATTTTGTTGTGCACAAAAAATAGAAACAACTGAGAATAAGGAACAGAAATAAATGTTGACAGTGTAGTAATGTATTTGATGTATTATAGTAATATTTTAATTGCATTAAAATGCAAAACATGGTGAGCTGTCATTTTAAGTCCTAAAATGAAAGGCAGACAGCAAAATTATGTCTTGTTTCGTAATCTAGCTGGGAAAAATCCAATGTCAACCAAAATACTAAAAAATACATAGTTACGTCTAATTAAAATGGTTTATTATTAAGAGAATATACAATGTAAGTCCTGTGTGCATGTTTTATAGAGCACTATTTGTGTGCTGCATAAAATGTTTCAAATCAAGCACATATGAGTTACTGTTTTAATGGATTCAGGGTTCATGTAAGGCAGCCTATGTAGGTGGGGAAAATCTTGGCTTTCACACACTGGACTGTTGTTTAAGCAAAGTCTCACAGTACAACTTTACCGGCAATTACAGATAACAAAGAGAAAACAACACGGACATCAGGAAATCGCTCACTTTGTATAACTGGAAAGGCAGTCGTAGACTGTCTCTGTTGAGCAAAGCTATGAATATGCGGTCAAAATCAATTTATAAAGCGTATTATCATTTAGTGAGACAGTCAGCCCCCTATGAAGACATCAGCACAAAAGCCAAAAGACATCCTCTCATGCACAGACAGGACAAGCACTGCTTGTTTTAGTGATAGGCATAGATTTGATGAAGTTTAGACAACTAGCTTACCCAAGACATCTAGCAAAGCTAACGGCCCTATTCAGCGTGATGTTTCGAGCACTGCCGGAGACTGATGAGAGCGGACTGAAGGAATGATAAGCTATCAGAAGATATAATGACTAATGTAATAAAGCATGAGACTGAGTATTAATATGCTACACAGGCAGAGCGTCAGCCAGCGTAAAAAGCAAGGCTAGTAAACCAGTTTTATCTAGTCTCAGCCTCCAAAAAATAACCCACATTCTGTCCACTGCATGTAGCATCTAAATGTTTCTGAAAACAACAAGCTCTGATCTGATTGGACAGTTTTCAAGGATGTTCAGAAATTTGTAGCAACTAATTTACATTCCCTTAGTGACCTCAGTGTATATTCCATTTTGTTTTCCGAGTAACAATTCCATATGGAATTCCCTGTAGCTCAGTTGGAAGAGCACAAAGGTTGTGTTTGTAGAGAGCACAGCAGTACAGCATGTGTTCAAAAAATCATTCACTTTGTCAATAAAGTCCGTTTCTAATCACATCAAAAGTCACTCTGAGACTCATTAGTGGTGTTTGCATAGGCATCACAATTAGTATTAAATAAAATGGATCCGGATTCCAGGAAATGGAAGCAAGTAATACCAGGAAGACTCTATTTTTGGGTTTGCAGATATTACTGCTGGTGTTCCCCCCCATCTTCCCCACCACCAGTAGGGTGGTCTCTGTCCATACATGGTTGGCTACACCACTCCCTCTCCCCTCCTCTTCAGGCAGGAACAGCTCAAATTTGCAACCCACTGGATTCAACCTATGGATGGCGCCTTCACCAAAGAACTTCTTCATATTGTCTATTTGCTACCATTTGCTGATAAATGTTGAAATAAATGGTAGAACTAAGAAGATGAACAATATCTCAGCTGGTGTGACTGGTTGTAAAAAGGTCTGTTGTTACTTAAGTGATTGGTTACAATTTTCACCTGGCAGATGATTAAATCAAAAATAAAATAAATAGGCACTAACTATTTCAGCTAAATAGGCCACATCTATAGACCAGAGTATCCGAAAACATGGGGATGGGTGCTTGTGACTTGGGCAACCAAGCTATTTCCCACAACATCCTAGCAACCCCCCAGCAACCTTATGGCAGCATGGTAAAAAAAAAAACCCAAAAGATCAAAATAACTTAGACTCTCTTTGAAAACCACCCACGAAACTGTAGCATTGTGCGAAGTTTGCGTTGGTAAACCGAACTCACATTTCCTTGAAAATGATCTAGTCTTCTGATATGCAGCTATTAAATTCTTTCGGGCTTTAGGTAACATTGCAGCTGTTTAGGCAGAGTGAGAATGGGAAGCCCATGACATTTGATATAAAACTTTCATTTTGCATTTATATATAATGTACAGATGTGAAAAATTATTCCACAGTCAGCTTTGCACAACAGAAAGTTCCTTCTGCAAACAGAGAAACTTGCAAAACATTACTAGAGTTTAGGTCTTGAGGCAGTATCTGTAACATCATGAAACTCAAAACCACTGGGCAAACTTTAAAATCCAGGAGGACAGATGAGTTTATGCTGTACAGTTTTTAGAGTGTGTAGTCAACATCAGCCGCATTGATGTTGTGTAATAATAGATCCAAAAGCTCGTGCTCATTCAGTTCCTCATCAAAGTCCAGAGGAATAGAAATGTGAAGTATTGCTGAGTGTAAAAAACAACAAGATGAAAGATATACGGTAGCACTGTAACTCTATAAACAGAATATATTTATGAAATCAGGACAGGCATGCGCTTTAAGATGTTGTCCACTATTCTAAATGCTATTGCTAGGCAAACAGAAACATAACAAACATTATAAAAAGACAATTTAAACACTGTTATTAGAATGACTATTATTATTGTTTATGGATAAGGTTAGTGATTTGAACAATCTCATGACACACTGTTTGTGCTACAGGAAACAATATTCACACTGAGTGATTTGTTGAGGAGATGTGTGTTTAATCAAACTCAATATCAAAACTGTGCTAGAGTATTAACACTATATATGCACTATATATGTGTGTGTGTGTGTGTGTG